>KE151695.1:46410-61880 GCA_000411095.1 Aethionema arabicum | reverse complement strand
TGTAAAATATCATTAAATAAAAAATTGATTGATTGATATATATATATATATATATATAGCATAAAGTGGAGTATCAAAGATCTAAAAACTCTTATTTACTTTTTACTTGAAGTTTTTTCTTGGTTTTAAGTTTTTTTCTCATATTTAAGTTTTTTAAAATATTTTTATTATTATTTTTATATATTTAACTAACCTTTATTAAATTTTTAATGTTATTAAAATGTTTTATTACGTATTCTCTCTATTTATTTATATCGAATGTTTAAGATTATTGCACACATATTAATAAAGCTGATAAGTTGACAAAAATAATCTTACTTTTTAGTAAAAATTACAAAATAACAAATAAAGTACGAGATATAATTATCCAAAAATGATTTCATTGAAATCTTAAAAATTCTTATAATTTGTAACAAAAAAGTTTGTTTAAAACTCGTTATATTTTGAAACGAAAAAGTATATATTTTGGTAATTTTATGTTTAACAACTTACGCCGATCTTATTACTCCATCTCAGCTACATTCTACCATTAATTTTTGTCAATCGAAACCGCAAAACTTTAAACTCAACTACACTCTATAAATTTTTGTCAATGAGAACCCCCAAAACTTTAAACTTTGTAACTGTTAAATTCGTTTGTTAAATTCTGTAGTTTAATTTCTACTTCACGACAAATTTATTTTACTTTTGTCGACGTCACGAGACTCACGACTGAATTATCAACTTTATTACTGATCAATTGAACTTGCATTATAACATCATCATTCATCACTATGTCGACACTAATTCAATCGTATTTGTATAACAATATTTGGTAGTTTATACTTTTTAACTTTTAAAGTAGCAAACCGAAAGCCCATTTACAGTATAAAAAGCCCATTAAAGATCTCTCACGATCACGAGTATTGTGGTTATTGCTATTTTGTCTTCTAGCAGCATCGATTCAATTCAATTTCAATTCTAATTTCAAAAAGATTAGATTTCGTGGGAAAAACCAAAGGCATTGGTTACAATTTTAAAAAACAAAAATAACAATTAAATAAAAATTAAAAAAAACCAGAGAGATTCTGAGAGCATAAAAACATATTCGTGTGGCATCATTTCCATATGCCATAGCTGGAGACTCTCTATCCCCTCTCCCTCTGCCTTCCGCCTTCCTTTTAATGGAAGAGCCCATGAACAAGCCCTAAATACCAATCAAACCAGTACCAATTTTCAAATTAATCTTTGATTTCACCTGAAAAATGAAGCGTATTGTTAGGATTTCATTCACTGATGCTGAAGCAACAGATTCCTCTAGCGAAGAAGAGGAAATGCAGTGTGGAGGATCATCATCACCGTCTCGTCGCCGTGGGAAGAGACTCGTTAAGGAGATCGTGATTAATCCTTCTGATGATTCCGATTCTGACATTGAGAGTTCTAAGAAACGATTCAAGATCCGGATTCCGGCGGATTTTCTTACTGCGACGACGACTGGGAGGAAGAAATTTCGTGGAGTGAGACAGAGACCATGGGGAAAATGGGCAGCTGAAATCAGATGTAGTCGAGGAAGTCGTGGATATCGTAAAGGACAACGAGATCGTTTGTGGCTGGGTACCTTCAATTCCGCTGAAGAAGCTGCTCTTGCTTACGATAATGCAGCGATTCAGCTAATTGGACCTCACGCTCCCACCAATTTCGGTTTCCCGACGGAGATTCAAGTTCCGGTCGACGCTGGTGTCTCCGCCGCTGCTCCAGGCGCCTGAATCTGGTGATTTTAGTATTCTCAGGTTAACCTAACATGAAATTCGTATTTTCATCGCTGTAAATTCATCTTCTCCTTTAATTCCTTGATGCTCTCATGTTGTTACTTGGAGTTTTTATTGTATAAATTGATGCATCTATGGATCGAAACCCTAAAACTTCAAATCTATTCAGACTAGATTCTTACCTTTTTCATAAGAGCGAGAATCTGGTGATGATTTTTGGGTTGACTATTATTGATTCAATGGTTCATATAAACATGAATATGTTTTGAATTTACTGCCTTGAATAGGAAGTAACAGTCAGACCATATATTGCAAAGATTATAAATAAAAATTCTCCCTTTTTTATACTTTATTATATAAAATGGGTTACTAAATTAAGAAAGTTTGGATTTTTATATAAGAAGAATACATTGTATTGAGGAAAATCACAGAAGAGAGAGCCTTATCAGCAATGGCTTTTTCTCTGATGCTGAATTCAAAATTTGAAATTAGAGCCAGATATAAAGTGTGAGGCGGCTGAAGAAATTTGAGTAGAATCATGACACGGCACATCGCTTAACTCCAAAAGATATCTATCTCTCTATATATAAATAAAATATATATAAAGTAGAGAGAAGAGATCTAAATCCCTAACAAATCTGGAGATATCTAGAAGACATGGATTCGGCGGAGAAGGGTTTGCTGGTGGTAACCGATGGAGAAGGAGAAGTTAGAAACGATGGATTTTACACGGAGATGAGGAAGCTTGGATATATCGCGGCTCCCATGGTGGCTGTAAATTGCTCCATGTATTTTCTTCAAGTTATATCTATTATGATGGTAGGTCATCTCGGAGCTCTTTATCTCTCCAGTACCTCCATTGCTGTCTCGTTTTGCAGCGTCACTGGTTTTAGTCTCATTGTAAGTCGTTGTTTCTCTCTTTGATCATTCGTTTTTCTTTAGCTTAAATCGATTTCTGCGATGAAGTTAACCTAAATCTGTTATGGGATTACGCTACAGTTTGGATTAGCGACTGCTCTGGAGACTTTGTGTGGACAAGCGTATGGAGCTAAACAATTTGAAAAGCTTGGAGTTCATACCTACACAGCTATTCTTTGTTTATACATTGTTTGTGTTCCTTTGTGTATTCTCTGGACTTACATGGGTGAAATACTCTCTCTTATTGGTCAAGATCCAATGGTTTCTAAAGAAGCTGGCAATTTCGCAACTTGGCTTATCCCGGGGCTCTTTGCTTACGCTACTTTGCAGCCGTTGGTTCGGTTTTTTCAAGCGCAGAGTCTCATCTTTCCCTTGATCATGAGCTCCTGTTCTTCTCTTTGTTGTCACATTATCCTCTGCTGGACTTTGGTCTACAAGTTTGAGCTTGGAAACCTTGGTGCTGCTGTGGCCATTAGTGTTTCCTATTGGTTAAATGTGACTGTTCTTGGATTATACATGATGTTTTCTTCTAGCTGTAGCAAGAGCCGAGCACCTATCTCCATGACTGTATTTCAAGGAGTGAAAGAGTTTTTTCGGTTTGGGATCCCATCTGCTTCTATGATATGGTAACACTTACCTCTTTTGTTGATCTTCTAGACTGTTGCAGACAAGTGATATCTTGACTGAAACTTTATGTTTTTCTTTGTGTGTTGAATAGCCTCGAATGGTGGTCATTTGAATTTCTCATCATGCTCTCTGGGATTTTACCAAATCCAAAGCTAGAAACCTCTGTTTTATCAGTCTGGTATGTCATATCTCCATTACTTTACCAGTCAATAGCTTCTATTCAGAATCGATTTCATCATTTATCGGTTCTTCCTTCGTCTTAACAGTCTTTCAACAATCTCTACTTTGTACCAAATACCGGAGAGTCTAGGCGCAGCAGTAAGGTTCTGCTCAATTCCCCGTACTTTTCAGTTTTGTTAACAGGAGCTATACAAAATACTTTAGCCTTGACATGTGTGTTCTCCATTGTTGTATGCAGTACTAGAGTTGCAAATGAACTAGGAGCTGGGAATCCAAGACAAGCGCGAATGGCAGTCTACACAGTTATGGTTATGACAGTTATAGAATCAGTAATGGTCAGTGCAATACTCTTTGCTGCTAGAAACGTATTTGGTTATCTCTTCAGCTCTGAAACCGAAGTTGTGGATTATGTAAGATCAATGGCTCCTTTGGTATCTTTATCAGTCATATTCGATGCTCTTCACGCCGTTCTTTCAGGTTAGATCCTTTCTCTTACTCCATCCTCATGAAGAGAACTTGCAACTAGTACTAAGCTATGGTTTTGAAACAGGTGTGGCTAGAGGATCTGGGAGACAGGACATTGGGGCTTATGTTAACCTAGCTGCATACTATTTATGTGGAATCCCAACTGCAATTTTGTTAGGGTTTGGTTTGAAAATGAGAGGTAGAGGACTCTGGATTGGGATAACTGTTGGGTCTTTTGTACAAGCTGCTTTCCTTGGTCTTATCGTTAGCTTAACCAACTGGAAACAACAGGTGTGTTAACTTAACTGTCTGGTTAATTTCATGTTCAACTTGCATAGAAAATGATCAATTTTGTATGTTGCAGGTAACAAAAGCTAGAGAGAGATTGATGGGTGAGAAAGAACATGAAGAAATTAGCTAATTCAAAACTTAAAATCATTACCTTGACTTGCCCAGATTCATTGAATTTGTGTGTTTTAGTCCAATTTTGGTGTTGATTTTTATTACATAGAGTGAGAATGTACAGGTGTAAATGCACCTTTTAGAGTTTTGACCTTTGTTTCTTTACATAAATATCGTGTTCATCGTATATATGAACATGAATATGTTTAATTGAATTAATTACTGCCTTGAATAGGAAGTAACATCCAAGTTATATATATATTGCAAAGATTATACAGATTTTCTCGCTTATGATATTTAAATAGGTTAATAAATTAAGAAATTTTGGTAAATTCTTCGTACTATATAAGAAGAATACATTGTATAGTTTCGGCAGATAAAGGAAAATCACAGAATATATCTTAAATTATTATTAATGGCGTTTTCTCTGATATGTATTCAACATTTGAAATTAGAGGCAGACAAAAGCTGAGAGGCGGCTGAAGAAAGATGAGTAGAATCACGACACGACTCTACGCTTGACTCCAAAAAATTTATGTATATATATAAAGTGAGGAGAGGTTGAATCCCTAGCAAATCTCCAGATATCTAAAAGACATGGATTCGTCGGAGAAGGGTTTGCTGGTGTTAATCGACGGAGAAGGAGAAGGAGAAGTCAGGAACGATGGATTTTACACAGAGATGAGGAAGCTTGGGTATATCGCGGCTCCCATGGTGGCTGTAAATTCCTCCATGTATTTCCTTCAAGTCATATCTATTATGATGGTAGGTCATCTCGGAGCTCTTTATCTCTCCAGCACCTCCATTGCCGTCTCTTTTTGCAGCGTCACTGGTTTTAGCCTCATTGTAAGTCCTTTCTCCTTAGCTTAGATCGATTTCTCTGCGATGAGCTTAATCTAAATTTGTAACGATCATACCACAGTTCGGATTAGCGACTGCGTTGGAGACTTTGTGTGGACAAGCGTATGGAGCTAAGCAATTCGAGAAGCTTGGAGTTCATACTTACACAGCTATTCTTTGTTTATACATTGTTTGTATTCCTTTGTGTATTCTATGGATTTACATGGGTGAAATACTCTCTCTTATTGGTCAAGATCCAATGGTTTCTAAAGAAGCTGGTAATTTCGCAACTTGGCTTATCCCAGGGCTCTTTGCTTACGCTACTTTGCAGCCATTGGTTCGGTTTTTTCAAGCACAGAGTATCATCTTTCCCTTGATCATGAGCTCCTTCTCTTCTCTTTGTTGTCACATTATCCTCTGCTGGACTTTGGTCTACAAGTTTGAGCTTGGAAACCTTGGTGCTGCTGTGGCCATTAGTGTTTCCTATTGGTTAAATGTGACTGTTCTTGGATTATACATGATGTTTTCTTCTAGCTGTAGCAAGAGCCGAGCACCTATCTCCATGAGTGTGTTTCATGGAATGAAAGAGTTTTTCCGGTTTGGAATCCCATCTGCTTCTATGATATGGTAACACCTACGTTATCTTCTAGACTTTTGCAGACTTCTGTTAAGTGATATCTTGACTGAAACTCTTTGGTTTGTGGTGTTGAATAGCCTCGAGTGGTGGTCATTTGAATTTCTCATCATGCTCTCTGGGATTTTACCAAATCCAAAGCTGGAAACCTCTGTTTTGTCAGTGTGGTATGTCCTAACTCCATAGCTTTACCATTCAATAATGGATATCATCATTACTGGAATCTTATTTTCTTCTTAACAGTCTATCAACAACCTCTACTTTGTACCAAATATCGGAGAGTATCGGCGCAGCAGTAAGGTTATACTCGATGCCCCGTCTTTTCGGTTTTGTTAACAGGAGCTATACAAAAGAATTTCCCCTTAACATTTGCCTCTATGTTGTTGTGTGCAGTACTAGAGTTGCAAATGAATTAGGAGCTGGGAATCCAAGACAAGCGCGAATGGCGGTCTACACAGCTATGGTTCTGACAGTAATAGAATCAGTAATGGCCAGTGCAATACTATTTGCTGCTAGAAACGTCTTTGGTTATCTCTTCAGCTCTGAAACTGAAGTTGTGGACTATGTAAGATCCATGGCTCCTTTGGTATCTTTAACAGTCATATTTGATGCTCTACACGCAGTTCTTTCAGGTGAGATCTCTTTCTTACTTCTTCCTTAAAGCCATTCTCATGTTGAGAACTTACAAGTAGTAGCTAAGCTGTGATTTTGAAACAGGTGTGGCTAGAGGATCAGGCAGACAGGACATTGGGGCTTATGTTAACCTGGCTGCATACTATTTATGTGGAATCCCAACTGCCATTTTGTTAGGTTTTGGGCTGAAAATGAGAGGCAAAGGACTCTGGATTGGTATAAGTGTTGGGTCTTTTGTACAAGCTGCTTTGCTTGGTATTATTGTTAGCTTAACCAATTGGAAACAACAGGTGTGTTTACTGTCTGCTTAACATCTTCAAATCTATGAACAAGCTAGCGAATTTCATCTTAGATTGCATAGAAATTGATTAAGATCTCTCAATTGTGTATCTTGCAGGTAACAAAAGCCAGAGAAAGGTTAATGGGTGAGAAAGAACATGAAGAGATCAACTAAATCAAGACTAAATCATTACCTTGACTTGCCCAGATTCATTAGATTTGTGTTTTTAGTTCAATTTTTGGTTTTGGCCTCTGCTTCTTTATACAAACATCATGTTCTTGAGATTAATACCAATTCACAAAAGTTACTGTATCCATTTTCTGATCATGTTTTTGATGTCAGATTCGGAGCTTCGTGTTCATCGCGCTTGAGCTTCTCCTTGGACTGGATACAGATGGATTCGATCAGACCAAGCATTCCTTTCTTCTGAATTGAGGTCAGAAATGCATTTCCAGACAGCACTGTTAGCTTTAAAGCCACTTCCAAGACCAATCTGCCATACTCTATCTCCTCGTTTCACTCTACCTTTAGTCTCCAAATATTGCAGCTCATACCACAACGAAGACGAAGATGTGTTTCCATACCGGTACAGTGTTGTTCTTGACGCTTCTACATCTTCTTTTTCCAGGTTAAGATGCTTCTCTACCCCCTCGATTATCGCTCTTCCCCCAGCGTGTATACAGAAATGCTCAAAAGCTTTCTTGAAGTTTGGTGTGTATAACATCTCCTTCTTCAGTCCCCATTTCCTCTGGATGAATGAAACAAGATACTTAAGCTGTTCTGTATAAGGTAGAACCAGAGGACCTAACTCCAGTACATTGATCTTTAAAGCCTTTGAAGCTACTTTCACAAGCTGCTTAGACAATGCAACTCCCACCATTCCTTCTGCATCAGTCTGTTGCATTACACTCTCGTAAGATTCATCGTCTGATCCGAGGTGAGTTCTTACAAGATGCTGGAGTTTGTACTTTGCTTTAACCTTATCTTGGTTTCTGTTAGATAGAAGAATGGCAGCTCCACCCATTCTGAAGATTGTGTTAGCAATCAACATAGGCTTATACTTTCCTTTGTAACCATTTGGACTTACAGCTTCAAAGCTCAAGACCAAAGCTACAGAGTTTTCATGGATCTTGAGCAGATCTTTTACAAGATTTATTGAAAGAATACCTGCACTGCATCCCATTCCACTTAAGCTGAAGCTCTTTATGTTGCTCCTCATGTGAAATCTGTTGATGATCATGGAAGTTATGGAAGGAGAAGGACAGAATAAACTGCAGTTAGAGACAAGAATGTCAATACTCTTTGGATCTATCTTGTGTTTTGAGAAAAGATGTTCAACAACAGTGAAGAGAATCTCTTCTGTTTCTTCTCTAGCTGCAGATAGAGAAGAGCTAGGTGGAATCTCGTGTACTGTAACAGGTACACTTGCATCATCTCCAATACCTGATCGTTCTAGAATCTTACGTTGAAGATCAAGACTTTCTTTATCGAAAACACCACAAATCGTTAAATGCTCTATGAAATTGGTGATTGGAACTCGTAAATAGTCTGGAGGTTGATAGCATGTGAAGTCAATGAGGTATGTAGATTTTGGTCTAGAGAAGTAGTAAACAAAGATGAGGAAGATTACACAGGCTGATGCTGGAAGAAAGTGGAAAAAGCTCATTAAAGGAAAAGTTAACTCCATTTTTTCAATGTTACTGAGCTTAACCTGGAAAAACAAAAGAAAAAGATGGTAAAGAGAGAGATTTATGGAATATAGTGATCATATGAAAGGAAATTGAAACAAAAGTTTGTTGCATCACAGGTTAAAAAGCATGTGGATGGTTTTAAAACACGAATAAAACTCAGTTTTCGTGACAGAGTTTGCTGGAATTTAGGGGAAATGAAGTTTACGTGTTTTGTTGAGTAACTCTGTCTCCAGTTTAGCTCAATCTCTGTTTCTCTAAGGCTCCGATTTGCAAAAAAAGCAGTTTCTGCAAAAATAATAATAGAAAATTAATTAATATAAAAAGATAATAATGTAAAAAACTTAGCTTTGGAAAAACTCTATAGAGCTCTATCAAACCAAATTGGTTGTTTGTACTTTGGGATCAATTATCCGACCAAGGGGAAGAAGATAGTTTCAAAGATTCTCTTTTTACGAACTAATGGATGAGATCAGACTTGAATCTTGAATAAATATGCGAATAAATAGTTTAAACCTAGAAAAGATTAAAAAAAAAATGTTAAGACTAAAAATGGAGTTGAGTCAAGTTTAGGAAAGAGGGTATATATTTTCACCTGTCATCATCTGTCTCAGACTCTTTGTTTTTTTTTTGTCGTTCTCTGAGTATATAGAAATGGAGACTCCATACCCAATTCCAATTACTCCCTCGAAGACTCGGATCGGATGGATTGGCATTGGCATAATGGGATCTTCCATGGTGTCTCATCTACTAGCTGCAGGCTATTTGGTCAACGTCTACGCGCGTGATCTACGGAAGACGAAGGATCTGCAAGCTAAGGGGGCTCACACTGCTAATAGTCTCCAAGAGCTAGCAGAGATGAGCGACATTGTGTTCACGATGGTTGGAAACTCAAACGACGTCAGATCTCTGCTTCTTGGTCCTACCGGTGTACTCTCTGGACTCAAAGCCGGAGGAGTAACCGTGGATATGACTAGCAGCCAACCAGCTCTGGCGCGTGAAGTATACGACGAGGCGAGGCGGAAGGGCTGCTGGGCGGTGGACGCGCCTGTGTCCGGTGGAGATGCTGGAGCCCGGGATGGGACGCTGACTATATTCGCCGGTGGGGATTCCGAGATCGTGGAGTGGTTGTCTCCGGTGATGAAGAACATGGGAAATGTAAGGTATATGGGAGCTGTGGGGAATGGGCAAAGTTGCAAGATTGGGAATCAGATAGCTGTTGGAAGTAACATGGTGGGACTTGCTGAAGGGTTAGTTTTTGCAGAGAAAGCAGGTTTAGATTCAAAGAGATGGCTAGAGGCGGTAAAGGACGGTGCGGCTGGGTCGGCTGTGATGCGGTTGTTCGGGGGATTGATGGTGGAGAGGGATTACAAGGCAACAGGGTTTGCAGAGTATATGGTGAAAGATCTGGGAATGGCGGAAGGTGATGGGACTGTAGCCATGCCTGGAGCTACTTTGAACAAGCAGTTGTTCACTGGAATGGTAGCTAATGGAGATGGGAGACTTGGGATCCAAGGTGTTATCTCTGTTCTTGGAAGACTTAACGGTATGTCCTGATAACACTTTTGTCTTAAAAAGTGTTCAAATCCACTTGACTCTTCCATTCTCTGTGCAGATTTGGTTTTTAGGTTCGGTGTTTTTGTACCAAATCTGTTAATAATAGCATTGTTTGTCATGAGTCTTGATAAGTTTTGTTAGAAGAATGAAAAAGAATGAATAAAGAGAGCAAACCTCGTTTCCTAGAAAACAAAGATGACCCACATGACTTCTGTTTTGTGCTTGTCCGCCTTTGAAGTTTTCTTTTGCTGGGGAACCGGTACGTGGCTTGAACTCGTTTTGCCCTGACCACACGACACAAGCTAGTGGTACCAAATAGAACTCATGGTTAGTGGCAGAATATTTATCATTTGCGTTCAGAAACGACAATTGAGATGAAAATCAAACTTAACACAGTAACGAAGACCCGGGAAACGTTAAATATTCTTGCGACAAAGATAATAAGGGAAGGGGACTATGAAAGGGAGTTGCATTCATATGATTACAGGTCACATGAGTGTCAACAAAAAGTTTGTACATCAGTTACAAGTTTAATTACCAGTTTCTACCACCTATAACTATTTTATTAGGCAGATATCTTAATATAACTAATCAAAACTAAAAAATGGATCTTATATTATACAAGAGGTACCAATATAACCTATTGATTCTCTGCGACTGCAACATTGGAGTAGTCGCACTCGAAGCTCTCTACCTCAGATTGTTTCCCTCTAACTCTTGTCCATGAGATCTTCCATGTTTTTAGCAGACTAATCCTGTATATTCAGAAAATCGGATTAAAAAAAAATCAGGGAGAATCAGAATCAATAGAGCATGAGTTTCAAACATAGGTCTGCCATGTCTGATTGAAAAAGGCTGGATCATTTCATAGGTATGAGAATGTACCTCTCGGTTTGAACAGTTCTTTTTGCAAGCATGAGGGTAAGGAAGACAGGGACCATAGCAGCGCACAAGTGTTTCAAGGTATGCCCACTGACAATCTCATGCGTCCAGCGATATATGGGTTTGTCTGCAGCTTCTTCCACCTTAGCTAGGAGATAGAATCCTGCACTTTGGGGCAAATGAATCCAGAATAAGAACCCGTAAAAGATGCTTCAGGTGCATAGCAAACTAATAGATATGAAGTCAACAAGGAGCACAACCTGCAGCCCAGAGCCAATATGTGGAATGTGTATACATTGGTGGTAATAGAATAGCCATCAGCGGAATGACAATGCAGGGAACAAATTGGACCAAAGCATATGGCCGAAGGTCGTCAAAAAACCTGCACCATAGGCTCATGACATTTTACAATCTCAAAATTGCTATTGTAGTGTGTATCATAAAAATGACTTGCAGGCTGAAACAACTTGCCTCCAATACAGAATGCTAACAAGGCCTGCGAGAAGCAAAGGGACAATGGAGAGAGTGCCCTTATGCTCGTCAATCCTCTCGATTACAAATATAGCCATGATGGATGTGAAGGCAATAGTCATCTGAAGAAACAAAACACATAAATTAGCAACAAAGACAAAAGCAAAACAACATCCTCACCGTGAGAAAACAAAGAAGAACGTACGGGGAGGCGATCCCAGACAAGAGTAGCATCGTCGGGGTAAAGATGATAGTAAGAAGATCCAAAAGCAACAGCCGCTACACCAGCGTAAAAACAAGTCCACCCCAATTTCTCCCCTCGCAAACTGTTCTACACAAATGGAGTAACTAGTTAAGTTCAAACAGTCAACAAAAGAGCATGAAGCTAGAAATGGAGAAGAGTCAACAATTTACGCGCCTGAATCTGAAGTAATCAGGGTAAAAGCAGAGGATGAGACCGATAATGCCGATGATGAGGAAAGGGAAATTGGAGACAACATTCAGCGCATTCGGAATTCCTAAGTTGGATCAGAACATTAAGAAAAACCCTAAAAACTAAAATCGAAGGGATTAAGAAGATGAGGGAAGTGTGGGAAGAGGAGAATATACCGAAGAAGGTGCGTTGGTCGGCAAAATCGTGATAAGCCTGAGATTGAGGGATCGCAGGAGTGACGAGCATCAACACCAGAAAAATAACAATCGCTGCTCCCCATGAGTAAATCGTTCGCTTCTTCATCGTTCTCTTCCGTCTTCTTCAGCTTCTGAGCGAGATTCCGCGGTTTGACTCTTCCTCTCTTTTAGTTATTTTTTTGGGGTCGATGTCATAAAAAGTCTTGAGGAGAGATACAAGGGTAAAATAGTAAATGTGTAGAGGACGCTTCCAAATTCTTGAGTTAATAAATGATATACGTATTTGGAGTTTGAATTTCACAAATGATACGTGTCCAGTAATAATTTGGGCACGTGTCTCCTAACAAATTGGACACGTGTCTGTTACAACTAATCTGTATGGTTTACTTACCCTATGGCATATTATGTGATTCTCGAGTTGTTACTAAATTATGAAGTAATTAGTATGGAGTTTATAACACACATCACAGGTTTCTAAGACCATCAATATTGGTGGTCTCTCAAGGAGTCTCTCCTAACTAAAATATATAAAAAATAATATAATAACAATATTTTAATATAAAATAGTGAGAATTTGTTGTTTGAGTTTCTCATTTGAGAGACTATAAATTCTCAATGAGAGACTCATTTAACATTTGTCAAAATCTAATTGGTTTAAACCAAAAATGTAATTATTAAAAAAATTTAAACTAAAAGTTAAATTAAAATATTAATATTATAATAGTGTAGAGACTCAAGTGAATCTCTAGCTAATGTGGATGCTCTAAAGTCTCTATACAAAAAAAAGTTATCAATCACACTTTAATAATTTTAGGTGTTCTTTGTTATTTACTTTTTTTTTTTAATTCTTTTTTAGAACAGATGATTTATGACTTTAAAAAACTTAAAATCACATTTCTCAAAAAAAGTATATTAACTCATTCTTCATGTCAGGAAAGAGATTTAATGATGTTCTTCTTCAACATTGTGATGTAATCATCATGACCATGATCATGAGCATCTCCACATCCATTTTCTCCCATCTACACTTTCCCCACATCAATATATCATAATTGTTAGTTAAAAACTAAGTCCAAATCAAATACTTTCACTGACCAAACATTCTACCAATGACGTTTTATTGCACAAAGATTTTTCAAAGATATATCATTTCTAAAGTTTTATTGTACAAAGCTTTTTCAAATACGAAAACAAAAATGAAAAATAATAACCAAAAACATTCTAGCAATCAACAAGATAATTCAACAACTCTAATTTGATCTTAAAATCATTTTCTATGGTTTCTTTAAATATGAAGATTTTTCAAACACCAAGACAAAAATAAAAAATATTATTTTCATTAGTAATCTTCATTTTTTTTCTTTTCTAGAAATCTACTCTTCAAATTTCAAAAATATGATTTTCATTTCAAAGATAAAATGAAAAACTAACGGAAAACAATTATTATTATTTTAATTTGAAGTAAGAATTTTAAAAATTAGAAATGCCATGAGAGAATATACCTTAACATGAAAATGGTAGCAAACCACTTGTTGATCTCTGCAAACTTGAGCAGTAGAAGCACTTAAAATACTCAAACCTTGCGCCTCCATTACAACAAGTAGATTAGAAAATTCATCTTCTTTTGCCTTCCTCGTACATATCTGTACAATAGCCTCACCTGATGCTTCACCCAATTCATGAACTGATATTGTTCTAAGTGGTGAAGTAACACTTAGCTCTAATTCCTCTGACTTTCTCCTCTCCATAGCCTCCACAATCTGCTGCTTTCTGAGAACTAACTCTTCGACTTCAGTTTGTAGCTTGGGAATGTAAGCAACCACTCTATCTATTATAGAAGGTGCACACCATTTTTTCTGTTATTATCAGTTATCAAAACAAAAACCAAGTTAAACAATCATTGAGCTTGTTCCTTTGCTCGTTTTGGAGACAGCCACGAAAATTTATTATAGATTTAGTTGATATAGTATTTCTATGATATATTTTCATTAAATTGGTCTCTTTCAATGTGAGATTCCAATATGCATCCTCGAGATGAATACCATTTTTGGCGAAATTCATTTCGGACTGAAAATCCCGCACGGATCAAATCTCACACATTTGAGTCGATGACATCCGTTTAGGTCTAGTGGGCTCTGATACCATAGAAATACTATATTAAATATAATATTTATGTTTGTTTTGTCGTTACTTGTTTAGGGACATGTTGTTTGAGATTTGTGGTTGAACATGTTCGTTTACTTGATTCAACAAGTTTTGTTGACAAATTTTGACGATTAAAAATTAAACGTTATACTTTCAGCAATTTGAAATTCAAATTGCTTGTTCCCGAAACATGTCACCAAACCTTCGTAGCCATAGCTAGTTGACAAATAAACTAACAACATTATCGGTCGCTCGTCACGGGAGTCAGCAAGGCATGAACAAACATGAGTTCTATATAAGTAGTTTTGAGAGTTGAGGAGAAACCTTGAAAGAAGAGGAAGAAGAAGAATCAGGAAGGAGAGTGCCGAGAGTAAGATAAGAAGCATGAAGTCTCATCCTCCTTAATCTTTCTCTCGCGTTATGGTCTTCTTTCTTTGCACCATTAGACCCATCTTGACCCTCCTTTAATGGCGTTTCTACAGGGATATGCAAACGATGAAGTAAAGTACTAGTGGACGTTAATGAAGTTGCTTCTTGATCAGGATTAAAAATCAACGAGAGAGGATCCTCCACTAAATTCGACATACGAGACAAATATTTAGCAAGGAAAGCTCTAGAGCTTCTCTAATTAATAATCAAGCTCAGACTTGCAGAAATCAATTTAGGTAATCTCTAAACCCTAATTTAACATGATCATCATATGTATATATATGCAATGTGTGTATATATATAACACGGGAGGGGAAAGGGCCCAAGTCAACTCAGGATTGGAGCCGGACAATGGGTTTTCCATTATTATATAAATAAAATTAGATTAAAAAATTACAAGAAATTGAGATCGGCTCATATGAATTATAAAATATGCAAAAAAAATTTGGAGAAATGATTAAAGAAACGACGACCTGGAGATGAGAGGAGTTTTGGTATATAATATATTGATATTGTAGAAGATAAAATAAGCAGCTGTGACGTACAAAGGGATTAAGGAGATATTGAGAAATGATGTAGAAGCTTGAGCTTCTTAATTTCTTACCTGATTCATATTCTGCAACTCCATTTCTTGTTTTTGTACTTCTTCTTCGAGGAGGAAAGGATATGCAGAGGATGAGAGGTTGTTGTAGAGTCAATGGCAGTACAAATTATTGTATTTAGGGTTGACTTATCATGCAGTACAAATCCCCTTGGAACTGTACTACGCAGTACACAAATTATTTTTCTTTATTATATATATATATAATTTTAAAAAAGAAATGGGAAGAGATGTGATCTATCATATATGCTCTCCTCTATCGTTAATATGTTTTTTTTTTGTAAGAGCTTAATATGTTAGATTGTATACTCAAACAGTTTTAATTTTTGGTTCTCTATGG
>KE151695.1:6112-46258 GCA_000411095.1 Aethionema arabicum | reverse complement strand
AAAAAAAACCTTAGTTCTGTTTTATAGGATGGATTTTTCTCTCTTTTTTTTTTTTCAAAAAATAGAATGAAATAACTAAAATCTCAAAAATTGGGTTACAAAAAAAAGAATGAAATAACTAATGCGAATAAACTTCATTTGGATCCCAAATAAACACTTCTTTTTGCTTATTTTTCAATCTTATTAGCTTCATGTTTCTATTTTAATGAAAATATATCCATCCTATAAAAACACAACATGATTACAGATTCATTAACCTTACTCTTTTTATTAATTGATTCTAATTAGTGATTACACATATTAAAGAATAACACGTAAATTGCAAACAAAAACGTTGCAAAAATATATCACCATTAAATTAAAGGAATAAAAGATTATTACAAAACTGTTGAAATCACCGAACCCTGTGTTTATAAGAAAAGACTACAACTACAAACAATTGTATGTTATAACTCAACATTTGACGATAACACCATCAACTTCTCTGCATAAGTTGAACCAGAGAGCAACACAAGAATACATCCTTTCACGTCCCAATAACAAAACTTGACCCCAAATCAATTCCACAGATTCTTACTCTGTTTCCTTGGTCCGTATAAATATTCCAAAAACCAGACTATAGCTACCTTCTTATTACTTCTCTATTCAACATTCAAGTTGCCTTTGTCTACTTTTCCGACATCTCCTATCTGACTCATCTAACCATAAACTTGCCTCACTCATTCTCCCCTGTTTACGCAGACCAAGACCGATAATCTTATACGTCCACACATTCGGCTCATACCCTCTCCGTCTTATCCTATTAACCAACTCATATGCATCACTAACCTCATCCATTATAACCGTTCTTATCAGCAAATTATAAGTGTATATATCAAGAGGGTAACACTTCTCTATCACTTCATCTAGTCTCTTTATCTCTACTTCTGTATTCACTCTTCCTGAGAATAAACTTATCAGCTCACCAAGAGACTTCATCTCAGGGATTTTTTCCTCTACTTCTCGCATTCCACTCCATGCTTCATGAACTCCTGGACTCTTTAAAGCATTGTATAAAAGTACATTACCGATAAAAGATGTAAGACGCCAACCATTTTTCCTGAATTCGTTTACTAATCCAACTGCTTTCTCATACTTCTTTTCGTCGCAGAGTTTTTGTATGATTTGTTCGTAACATTGGATACTAGGACGTTGTCCGTAATACTTCATTTCCTCTAAGAAATGAATAGCATCTTCTACTCTGTCGGCTTTAGATAGACCAACGATCATGACGTGGTAAAGTCTGCTTTTAGTCTCACCTTTTTGACTTAGGTCATGGAAAAAGTGTAGAGCATCTGAAATTTTACCGTTTTTAACGTAGCTTTGCAGCATAAGAACGTTTGAGTCTAGCGTTGGTGAGATTCCATCTTTAGCCATCATATCATATACTAATCTTGCAAGTATTGGTTTTCCTGCAAACCCAGCTCCTTCGATGAAGACGTTGTAGGCCTCAATTTTATGCCCTTTAAGAGAGAACTGCAACTCTAGTAAAGTAAAAAAGTTACTGTCACCACTTTCCATTATAGAAACAGAGCGAATAACGTCGCGAAAGAGACTACGGGGTGGAGTGTAGCCTTTTTCCTGCATGCTGATTATAAGTTTAGTAGCTATGTCTCCTCTCTTTGAACTAATTGAACCGTATATTAAGCTGACGAACATGCTGAATGTGGTGGTTACACCACTTCTATTGAATACCTCATGGATGGAAATAGCGTCGTTCACTCTCCCATCTGTACAAAGAGCTGATATGATCTTGGAACCCACCAATCCTCTAGGCAGTAAGAAACGCTCTGAGGCGAAGCAAACCAGGTCCTTAACCATGTCAGTCTTCCCATATTTGCACAAAGCATCTGTAAGTATACGAAATGTCTTTGAACCAAGGAAATACCCTCTGTCTATCGCGCCCTTTAAGACAACACAAGCTTGTTCTACATTTCCGTTGGTGCAAAGGGTATGAATTAGATAGTTATAAGATATGACTGTAGGAGAAAAGCCAATTTCTGACCTTGACCGGTATAACTCGAGGGCTTCATCTACCATTCCGGATTTACAAAAAAAGCATAAAGCTGCATTCATTGTGCTCTCATTAGGTGAAACGCCTCGTATCATCATCTCCATCAAGATATCATACGCACTCTGCAAGTTGTTCTCCTTCAAAAGTTTAAAGATCAAAGAGTTATACCTGACAACTTCGAGGACACACCCTTCTAAAGGACTAATCTTCTGCAAGAAATCCGCAGTCTTATCTAAGAATCCAGCTCGAATAAGAGCCTTGATCCAGATGCTATATGCACGGTCCATCTGAATTGTCCCTACCCCTTTGATTTCATCTAGCAATCTAGTAGCTTCCTGAAACAGTTGTTTGGAACATAGAGCTTCAATCAAAATGCCTAAACCAGAAGCGCATCCATCAGGGTCACTGGAGAGCAACCTGCGGAGATAATCCTCAGCCTCAGCAAGCTGGCCCTGTTTGCAAAATTTCTTCACCAGAATAGAATGCGTGACAGCGTTGAGGAAGCCGCGGTCGCAAATCTGTTCGAAGATAACGTCAACGGTGTCAAAACATTTCTCCTCCACTAGTGCATTCAGGAGAACATGGTACCCAAAAGAATCCAAATCCAAACCTCGGAATCTCATGTTACCAAAATGCTGGAGAGCGATGTCGGTGCGACCAGCGACGGCATATCCTATGACGAGAGCATCACAAAGACGAAGGGAATGGCGGTAATTCTGAAAATCCACGCTTCTATCCAAGATTTCGATCATAAGAGGCATAAGCTTAGCTCGACGGAGGATCTTGAAGATGGCATGGAAGGTTGCGCGAGTGTGATGGAACCCAGGCTGGCGGGCGGCCCAATCGAAGAACTTGAGACATGAAAGGATATCGTTTCGGCTGTGGGAAAGCACGTCAAGGACTAATTTCTCCGTGAGACAAAGGTGGAGATCCGAGAGGTGGAGATAAAAGGCTCTATCATCTCTTTCGACAGACGGCGTTCGGAGGATGTCAAAGATTTGATTTATCAACTGGCGCCCTTGCTGCATATCGCGCTTAAACCAGTCTTTTAACTCACGAACCACGATGCCACCGGCTGTGGCAGCTTGTGCATAGGAAGTAGAAGGAGAAGACAGAGCATCGCTGCTGATTCCGGATTTGTAGTATCTGATTGACGCAGAGAGCGATTGTATCCTCCGCCTGAGGAGCATTCCTTTCCAATCGCATGATCTCGGCGATGACGACACCAAAAGCCCAAAACTCTTTCCCGAGCGACCAAAACCCTAACTAATTACAACCAATCATTGGCCTCCACGTCATACTTGATGCCGTGGCTTTAGCTTTAGTTTTACGAAATTGCCCTTTTATTTTGTACGAATATTTCCCGGCTCGTTCGATTCTTCTCCGTCGTGGAAAGATGCGGACCAATCTGAGATCCGGGATATGTCTACTCCTTCTCGTCTTCGTCGTCTCCGACGTCAACGCACAGAATCGGAGACCTAAGAATGTTCAGGTGGCGGTTCGGGCAAAGTGGCAGGGTACTCCTCTTCTCCTCGAAGCTGGGTAATGCTTGTCATTTTGTGATACACCACCATTGTTACTACTTTTGTGGTTCGACAGTGAATCTGAGTGTTTTGTTGTAACAGGGAGTTGATTTCTAAAGAATCGAAGCAGCTGTTCTGGGAGTTCATCGATGCTTGGATCGGTTCCGATGGAGATACTGATGATTCTGATTGCCAGTCCGCCAGAGATTGCCTCCTTAAGATATCTAAACAGGCCTCTACTTTATTGGCTAAACCCGTGGCTTCTCTCTTCCATTTCTCGCTTACTTTGAGATCTGCCTCGCCCAGGCTTGTGCTCTACCGCCAATTGGCTGATGAGTCGGTCTCTTCTTTCCCTCTCGGCCATGATACGAGCGAATCCTCTACAACTCACTGTTGCTGGGTTGACACTGGCTCCTCCCTCTTTTACGACGTTGCGGATGTTCTCTCTTGGGTTGCCTCTCTTCCTGCGTATGCACTGCTCTCGTGAATTTCTTTCTTCTTTTTCACTGGGTTGAGACCACAATTTGCTCTTTCTAAGCTGCATTCTGTTGGATGTCAGTGCTGGAGACGCAGTTCAGGGTCCTGAGCTCTTCGACTTTGATCACGTTCATTTTGATTCGAAAGCCGGATCCCCAGTTGCCGTTCTCTATGGAGCTGTTGGGACAGGTTGCTTTAGGAAATTTCACAACTCGCTTGCAAAAGCTGCCGCGGAGGTTTCTCATTTTCCTGGGCAACTTGTCTTTCATTCATTTGAAACTGATTCTCTAATAGAATAGAAATGGGGGGCTTGCTCTCAACCTCAAGGACTGAGTTTGAGATGTTTTGATACAACAACTTCAGGCTCCTTTGTCCGGGGATTTCATTTCTTTCTGCTTCTTTTTGTTTCTGGCATTCTAATGTAGGCTTGGTTTCCTTCAG
Source organism: Aethionema arabicum (assembly GCA_000411095.1). Classification (NCBI taxonomy): domain Eukaryota; kingdom Viridiplantae; phylum Streptophyta; class Magnoliopsida; order Brassicales; family Brassicaceae; genus Aethionema; species Aethionema arabicum. The sequence continues at coordinate 41,764 of KE151695.1, read as the reverse complement.
GGTAAAGTTACCTATGTAGTTAGACCAGTATTACCTTCTGGCTGTGAAGGCAAAGCTAGACCCTGTGGTGCAATTGGGACGAGGGATAATGTTAGCTTAGCTGGTTACGGTGTGGAGCTTGCTTTGAAGAACATGGAATATAAGGCAATGGATGATAGCGCTGTAAAGAAAGGTAAGGCTTAAGCACTCATTTATACATGTTGCCACCTGAATCTTGATATCAAAAAATGTTTGTTTTATCTGTTACCATAGGTTTCTGCCATGCCTTACCTTCTTTTTGTTAGCTGTGAATTGGCTAATCTTTGAATGTCTTTGTCATCAGGTATCACTCTGGAAGATCCGAGGACTGAAGATCTTAGTCAAGATGTTAGGGGGTTTATATTCTCAAAAATCCTGGTATGCTTAGGTTACGAAATATCAAGAATAATATAATGGATCATTTCTTTCTAAAATTAGTCAGTTTGATTTGCATGGATGCATGGACTTTTGCATGCATGGCTTTGTGTTTTTTAATGGATGTAAGATGAATGAAGATAGAGAGAAATGCTAGAGAAAGGTTTGCAGCAGTTTGTAATTCTCTGTAAGGTGGTCAACACTTCTTTTTTTGACAGGACCGAAAACCCGAGCTCAAATCAGAAATCATGGCGTTTAGGGATTATCTATTATCATCTACGGTATCAGATACGCTTGATGTTTGGGAGCTCAAGGGTACTTATGCGTCCTTAATCTTTGGCTTGGTGACAGTAGAAGTTACTGTGTTTCCTAATTTACCTTTACTCCACAGACTTGGGACACCAAACAGCCCAGAGAATAGTTCAAGCCTCCGATCCTTTGCAATCTATGCAAGAAATTAATCAAAATTTTCCAAGTGTAGTTTCTTCATTGTCTCGCATGAAGGTGTGCCATCATATATTGATGCTGTGTTAACCTTACTCTGTTGGGTGAATTGTTTTCTTGTAGTTCCCTGATTTTAGTAATGCCTGATTTATCATGCAGCTCAATGAATCAGTCAAAGAAGAGATACTTACAAACCAGAGAATGGTTCCCCCTGGCAAGTCTTTGTTTGCTTTGAATGGTGCCTTGTTGAACATTGAAGATATCGACCTTTACATGTAATACCCTTTTCCATATTGTGTTATTTTTTCCTTGATCTAAGCATATTTTTGTGCATTATTGTTCATGGTCCTTTGCTTGATATGGGGATATTTATGGTTTGGGAAGCTTAAAGTCCAGCACTTTTTTCCTTATGTGGTACCCTTCTCCAAGCTAACTCTAGGTTGAGTATGGCCAGGCCTAGTTTCCTGTCTTTTTATTCACCTACATTTTGATATCAGTTTGCGTTATCTTGCTTTCATTTTCATCTCCTATATATAACTATTTACATCTACATTGTTGGTTATAGTCTACATCCCATGATCGTCTGATCCTTATACCTGTAGGTTGATAGATTTGGCTCATCAAGAGTTGTCCCTGTCTGACCATTTTTCAAAGCTTAAGGTACTCATTTACTCATTCTGTGTGCCTAGCCATTTAGGCTCCTATTGTATCACACCTTTCCAGGAATCGCCTTGACTTTATAATAATTTTTTGTTTTAATTTTTCGTGACCATTTGGCACATATGCAACAAAGGTGACAAACTGGATTTGCTAAACTGATAAAAATTTCTTTCTCTTCCTTTGGAAACATATATATGTGCTAACATTTTTATGCCACTGTCAGATACCTGATGGAACGATACAGAGACTTTTACTAGCTACCCCTCCCCCTGAGCCAGATTCATATCGGGTTGATTTTCGATCTGAGCATGTTAACTATCTTAACAATCTGGAGGAGGATGCTATGTACAAGCGCTGGCGCAGTAATATTAATGAGGTACTAGTGGAGCTGCCTTCCTCTTGGTATTCGAGGATACATGTAATTTCTTTTTTGCAAGGTGTCATTTGGAAAATTTTACCTCTAATGACATGAATCTCTCTCACCTTGTAATAGATTTTGATGCCTGCCTTCCCTGGACAACTACGTTACATCAGAAAGAATATATTTCATGCGGTCTATGTCATTGATCCAGCCACTGTCTGTGGTCTTGAGGCAAGTTCTTTATCTGCCCTTTTCCGGCACTACCATTTATTTTCTTATTCATGAGTTGCCGAGCTTTTGAACTGATGATTGTTCGATCTCTACAGTCCATTGACATGCTCAGAACTTTATATGAAAATCAACTTCCTGTAAGATTTGGGGTAATATTATATTCCACTCAATTAATCAAGACAATTGAGGACAATGGTGGTCAGCTCCCTTCTCCTGATGCAGAGAATAATGCCCAAGTTAAAGAGGACATATCCACTTTGGTATTCACCCTTAAATCTAAGTTCACTGTTATCATGTAGTATCAGTTTTTCTCAACTGGAAGCTTGTTCTTACCCTCATTATTATTTTGTTTCGGGATGAAAATGGTTATAGTATTGTTTTCTGATGACAAACTCTCATTGCAGATCATACGTCTCTTTCTGTACATCAAGGAACACCACGGGGTTGAAACCGCTTTTCAGTTTCTGGCAAATGTAATAGAATTTATCTCTTGCAACTCGCAGTTCGAAGTTTCTTTGCCTGTTCTCGTTTGTTACTTGTCATTTTTGCTGTGATCCCAAATCTTAGTTGCTGAACATCTTCTGGTTGGGTTACAGGTAAACACATTAAGGACCGAATCAGGTCATTCTTCTGAAGAGATCATTGAACCCCAGCATGTTGATGAAGCCTTTGTTGAGGCAATTTTGTAAGTACCAGGGATACTTGAAATTACAGATCTGATTATCTCAAAAAAGTTCGAATTATTATCCTATGTCCCCCCTCCCTTAAAGTTGGGTCTTTTCTTTTGCAGACCAAAAGTGAAATCCCCCGCTCAAGATATATTGCTTAAATTGCAAAATGAGAAAACTTTGAAGGAGGCATCGGAAGCAAGCTCCATGTTTGTATTTAAGCTGGGTCTGGCAAAAATGAAGTGTTGTCTCTTAATGAACGGCCTCGTCTTTGATTCTGTTGAGGTACTCTTGTGTATCTTAATTAAAATGTTGATATTCTGGTAGCTTCTTGCTAGCACATAAGTAATTCGTCACATGCAACCATTCTGTTATTTAATCTGCTTTAGTTTCACGTCTGCATGGTAGGATGATTTTTTCCACCATAATATTTTTAACTCCATTGAGAATTACTTAATGATGCTAGTTGACTCTCCAGGAAGAAACTCTTGTAACTGCAATGAATGATGAGCTTCCCAAGATACAAGAACAAGTTTATTACGGTCAGATAGAATCCCGTACTAATGTCTTGGACAAATTTCTTTCAGAAAGTGGTCTTAGCCGGTATAACCCTCAGGTAGTGAGTTTCACAGGCAGCTTATATTTGTAAATTGCTTGTTTTTCTGCTCTTTATTGATTCCAAGAAGAGTATGTCTTTTTGTTATCACTTTGATTGTAGATTATTACTGGAGGAAAGAACAAACCAAGATATGTGTCGCTTGTTTCATCTACCAGGAGGGAAGAAAGTATGTTGAATGATATTAACTACTTGCATTCACCTGGGAGTAAGTAACCACACATTTAAAAAAGTCTACAGCTTCTTGTCTTCCAAATGCGAAATCTTCTCATGCAAACTCACTTCACATATAACTTCTTATCTGACATTTCAGCTTCAGATGATGTGAAGTATGTAACTCATCTCCTTGCTGTTGATGTCACAACAAAGAAAGGAATGAAATTGCTACATGAAGGAGTCCGTTACCTGGTCAGTTAATGAATTAATTATCTCACATCTTGTAACACCTTTTGTCTGGTCTCTCAGATGAATCTACACTTTTTATCAACTTATTGTATTGCCATTCAGATCGGAGGTTCCAAAGGTGCTCGTCTTGGAGTTTTATTTAGTAGCAGCCAGAATGCTGGCCAGTATAGCCTTCTCTTTATAAAGTTTTTTGAACTAACTGTATCATCATTTAGGTAAGTGAGGTTTTGTGTTACATGTGATAATTATTATATTCTTGCATATGCTTCTATTCGTATCATTTCTTTTCATTTCATCTCTGGTTGTAATGCTTGGTGTCTAATTGCCTGCAGTCATAAGGAAAAGGTGCTACACTTTCTGGATAAACTATGCTTGTTTTATGAGCAGTATCTCTTTCAATCATCAGTGGAGTTAGCTAGCTCTCAACTGCTAATTGATAAAGTCCTCGAACTGGCTGAGGTGTATGAGTTATCTTCTAAGGCATTCCAGTCTTGTATCCTTGAATCTTTGGATGAGAAATTACTTACGCGTTTGACAAAGGTATACTGCTTGAAAAACTTTCCAGTCACGTTTGAAAGAACAGTGATCCATGAAGCTTCGGTTTTCCTCTGAAACAGCAGTGATATTTTAATTGTTTTGCTACAATTTTTATATAGGTCGCCCAGTTTGTGTCCTGGGAACTTGGTCTTGAATCTGATGCAAATGCAATTATTTCAAATGGAAGAGTATGTTAACCATTGCGTTTTCTTAGCTTTGTTCAATATGATCTAACTACCTTCGTTTCGTATCAGTTCCAATTGTTTTGTTTAAAATCTCTATGATATTCAATTAAATATGTGGGCTGGTAGGTGATATTTCCTGTGGATGAGAGGACATTTTTGGGCCAGGATTTACACCTTCTTGAGTCAATGGAGTTCAATCAAAGAGTGAAGCATGTCCAAGAAATTATTGAAAGCATTGAATGGGAGGGCGTGGATCCCGATTTGCTAACAAGGTCTCTCATTTCATGCATTATTTTATTCTTCTTCCCTTTTTTCGTAGTCAGTCTTTTCTTCCAAATCAAAACTTCAATCATTGTTTTCATAGCCATTATGCTTGTTTTTTTTTTTTCATTTTTTTTACTTCCTGGTTCTTGAATAGCAATGCTTCTTTAGCATTAAAAGCTGACTTGATGATACCTTGTCCTCTGCCTCTGATCTACTGGCAGAACATGCCCTCGTGCTTTATCTTCTAAACGTGGCTCTTGCTGTTAATATCTCCTCTCATATTTTCTTCTTCAAGGAAGGATGATCTCTTGTATATTTTGGAAGTAGCTGATAGGGTGTGCTTCTTCAAAGGGTCATCCGTGTATAGTTTAAAAATAGCTGATACATTATGAGTTTTTTTTTTCACATTTGCAGTAAATATTTTAGCGATGTCTTCATGTATGTGTCATCTGCAATGGCAACACGGGACCGTAGTTCTGAAAGTGCACGATTTGAGGTGTTGAGTGCGGAATACAGGTATATTTCTTGGCACTGTTGTTATTTGCTTTCCTCAGTTTTGTTAGGTATTTAGGAATATGCAGTTACATTGCCCATCTATTTTGTAGTGCGGTTACGCTGGGGAATGAGAATGCAATTATACACATTGACGCTGTTATCGATCCTTTAAGCCCCACTGGTCAAAAACTAGCATCTCTTCTTCAAGTTCTGCAGAAACATGTTCAGACGAGCATGAGGATTGTTCTGAATCCAATGGTGAGACAAACATATATTGCTCATTTTCTTTTTTATTTATCATGAAATTTCAAACTTATCAATCTGAGCCACCTAGATGTTCAAATGGCATATTCTTCTGCTTAGTGGTGACTATGCCTAGGCTATAATGTTGTTACTGTACCTCCAGATTTACTTTTGTCGATGTCAATATTTATGATTTTACAGCAGCCTTACTGATGTAGTTAGTTCTGGATATTTTCCATGTTTATTTTGTTCAAAGGTAATGAATAGTAGTTATTATATGAAGAAAACAAAGGAATAAATATCATTCTTGTCTGACCTAGAGTTTCTAATCCTTATTGGCAGAGCTCCCTTGTTGACATTCCTCTAAAGAATTACTACAGATATGTTTTACCAAATACGGTATGCTATTGACACGATTTTAAACTCATTTGGCGTATGTTATTATTGCCACGTTCCTTAAGCAAATTTTAATTCTGCAAACATTTTTCAGGAGGATTACAGCAGTAAAGGCTTCAACGTAGATGGGCCTAGGGCATTTTTTGCAAATATGCCATTGTCCAAGACACTTACCATGAATCTTGATGTTCCAGAACCCTGGCTTGTTGAACCAGTGATTGCCATGTATGTTTTGTCCCCTCTCAAATAAAATGGGACTAGCGGCTCTATCTGGCTTAAAAAGTTCTATTGCGTCATTTGCTTGTTTAGTTTGCTTATTTTGCTTATGCCTGACTTCTTATTTCATTTTCTCTCTTCCGGAATTTTTTCTTGGTCAGTCATGATCTTGATAATATTTTGCTGGAGAACCTGGGAGATACCACTACTCTGCAGGCAGTTTTTGAGGTTGAGTCGCTCGTTCTTACTGGTTAGTTTTATTTAATTTATTCATTTACGCTAGACAGATTTTGTTCCTGTTTCCATTAACATACCCTTTGCACAGGTCATTGTTCGGAAAAGGATCATGAGCCTCCTCGTGGCCTTCAGCTGATTCTAGGAACCAAAAATAGACCCCATTTGGTTGATACTCTTGTAATGGCCAATTTGGGTTATTGGCAGATGAAGGTCTCTCCTGGGGTTTGGTATTTGCAACTTGCTCCAGGTCGAAGTTCTGAGCTATACGGTTTGAAAGGAGGTAATGATGGGAGTCAAAATCAATCGTTGAAACGAATTACCATCGATGATCTGCGTGGTAAAGTTGTTCATTTAGAAGTAGTGAAGAAAAAGGGTAAGGAGCATGAAAAGCTGCTAGTCTCTTCAGACAGTGATGAAGGTGTGGAACCAAACAAAAAAGTGAGCGTCTCTTTTCCCAACTTGGAAGATTTACATAAAGATTATTGGTCCTTGTAGATGCTGGTAATAACTTTTTGCTGATAACTCTTTTGTTTTAGAAGGAAAGCTGGAACTCAAATTTCCTCAAATGGGCATCTGGATTTATTGGTGGTAATCAACAATCTATGAAGGGAGGCGCAGAAAACGTGAGTTGCTTTTATAATCTGGAATCTAGATTATCTTTATGCATGTTGTAAACCTGTTTTTCTTATTATATTACCATAAGCTAACGGCACCTCAATTGCTCATATTTTTAACATGTTAAATACCGTAAAAAGAAGTTGTAATATTCTGTACTTTTCATCCTTTCAGGAGCATGGGAAGGGTGGACGACAGGGGAAAACGATAAATATTTTCTCCATCGCATCAGGGCATTTGTAAGTGAAAGTCTTATCTTAAACTACCTGACCACGTACATGGACTAGATATAATTAAGTGCACTGCTAGGAAGGAATATCTTTTTTCAATCATCTGTGCCGAGATATTTCGATATTCTTGTTTTACTCTAAGTACATCACGCATATGAAAACAAAAAATAAATACCGTCTATATGTGGATCCTGTGTGCAAAACTGGTTTTAGTATATCATGTGAAGTTTAATACCTGCTTTTTTTGGTATTGTCCTTTTTAATGCTGAAGTACTGCTTGTAACAGATACGAGCGTTTCCTTAAGATCATGATTCTCAGCGTCTTGAAGAACACTAATCGTCCTGTAAAATTCTGGTTTATAAAGAATTATCTTTCCCCTCAATTTAAGGTTGGTTCCTTTTTGTTTCTCCGTACAATCAAGTTTCCTGCAGTCGTTTGTGTATCTAACTTTTTTTTCTTCTATATGTGAATGCAGCCCTAGTTTCTGTAACCACTTTAACTTAGTGTGTATCATATTTTATATCTTGCAGGATGTGATTCCGCATATGGCACAGGAATACAACTTTGAATACGACCTCATTACTTACAAATGGCCTTCCTGGTTGCATAAACAGAAAGAAAAACAACGAATTATTTGGGCCTACAAAATACTTTTCCTTGATGTCATATTTCCTCTCTCATTGGAAAAGGTATGGGTGATCACATCACATTTTCATTTTTTTTTTCCATTTAGATCCTTGGAAGATGCCACTATAAGACATTCTACATGTATTCTGTAGGTTATATTTGTTGACGCAGATCAAATAGTAAGGACAGACATGGGAGAACTGTACGATATGGATATAAAAGGAAGATCTCTTGCGTATACACCTTTTTGCGATAACAACAAGGAAATGGATGGATATCGATTTTGGAGACAGGTATACAATAATCTCTTCTCTTTCTTGTAAACGTGTACTTATCTTACATTCTTAATTGCTCGGAACAGGGTTTCTGGAGAGAGCATTTGCGTGGTAGACCATACCATATCAGGTAAATGAACTGATCTCACTTTGAACCTCTCAAGTTGTTGCTTTTCTCATTCTTAATATGCCTTCTTTTATCTGCAGTGCTCTTTACGTTGTTGACTTGGTTAAATTTCGTGAGACGGCAGCAGGAGATAATCTAAGAGTATTCTATGAAACACTAAGCAAAGATCCAAACAGTTTGTCCAACCTAGATCAGGCAAGTGGTTCACTCTAGCTATCTACATTTTACTTGGTAACATAAGCATTTGGATCTTGTCGTAACAAATTTCTTATGGCGTCGATCATTATTTTTGGCCTTGGACCCGATAATTATAAAGATGGATTTTCTTTGATCTTCTAAAGCATTATCTACCGAGACATGCTTTTGATGCAGCAGTGACCATTATGTGCACAATCTCTGGACCTTCAACACATTCTACTACTGGTGTTGCTTTTCTTTTCTTTTTTTGCTATAGATTCAACCTTGTTGATGATGGCTTCGTACTATCTGTTTCAGGATCTTCCTAATTATGCTCAGCATACTGTTCCTATATTTTCACTTCCCCAAGAATGGTTATGGTGCGAATCCTGGTGTGGAAACGCAACAAAATCCAAAGCTAAAACTATCGATCTCTGCAATAATCCTATGACAAAGGAACCAAAACTTCAGGTAAGTTATTGCTATCGAACTATGATTTCCCCCATCCTATTCCCTAGGAAAGTGGATTTATCTCAAATGGTAAAATAGTTAAATAATATCCCCCAGCTTTAAAAATGGTTTTTAGATCCTGAACTTTGATAACTAAGATTTTTAAACTCTAAACCTTAACACCCATGTTTTTTCAACCAAAATCTCAAATTTAAACTTCAAATTATAGTATGATTAATCCAAGTTTGGATTATATTCTTTTGTTAAATTTTGAAATTGTGGTTTAATTTTGTGTTAGAAGTTAATTATAAATCCGATAGGGCTTAAAAAAACCCAGCTATCAAAGTTTAGGGTCTAACAAACCATTTTTAAAGTTGAAGGGTTCTTTCACGAACTCGACAAAGTTCAGAGTCTAATTTACCATTTTCCCGTCTTGTAAACATCACTGTAGATGCTTCCACGTTTCATTTGAACATATATTTTCCCCAATCTACAATGTTGAAACTAATGTAAAACTGGGAATGTTCCATTACAGGGCGCCAGAAGAATCGTATCTGAATGGCCTGATCTTGATCTCGAAGCACGAAAATTCACAGCAAAAATCTTAGGTGAAGATGTGGAACTCAACGAGCCAGTATCTGCTGCTACAGACAAACCCAGCCCTCCTTCAGACAAGAACTCTGAAGATTCAGAACAAGACTTGGAATCTAAAGCAGAACTGTAAATGCAGGTAACCGTTTTTGTAGCTGCAGTTTCAACACATCTCTCAGCAAAAACTAGGCAGAATAACTTTTACATTTGAGAAAAAGTTAAGCTTTGGAGTGAACAAACTTTAGTCTGCAATATTCTAAAGCTTGTAAACAATAGCCATTAAAGCTCTCTTATAGCTTCAACAACCATTTCCAGGATAATAATTTTAATATATCGGTTATAATCTTTTTTTATGGCTTGGTCCCTTAATTAACCGGTTTGTACTTAACCGGACGATAATACATTTTTGATCCAAAATCTCGATTCGGATCCAAACCAAAGCTATAACTAAACCGAACCGGAATTCGAATTTACGCGTCTATAAAAAGGTTTTCACATCTTACCGGAGCCATATTCTCTCTAACGGCGTGAGCTCTGTCCGATAAGGAACCAAGGGTTTGCAGTGAACGATTTTCGGAAGCAGAATCGATATATCTCATCTACAAGAGTCATTATATTCTTCATATCCCTGTAGGTTACTGGAATCATTGATTTCGTGGTTTAGTATGAAAACCCTAGATTTCTGCGATTGATTTTGTTTTTTTTTTTTTAATTTCGCTAAGCTCGCTCAGAGAGTAAAAATGGAGGGTTCGTCAACCATCGCAAGGAAGACGTGGGAACTTGAGAACAATATTCTAACAGTGGAACAACCTGATCAAGGTTCTGATAGCATATTCTACTATGATGACAGTGCGCAGTCTAAATTCCAGCAGGAGAAGCCATGGGCGAACGATCCTCACTACTTTAAGCGCGTCAAGATCTCAGCGCTTGCTCTTCTTAAGATGGTGGTACATGCTCGCTCTGGTGGCACCATCGAAATCATGGGTCTAATGCAGGGTAAGACTGACGGTGATGCCATCATAGTCATGGATGCTTTTGCTTTACCAGTTGAAGGAACCGAGACTAGGGTTAATGCTCAGGCTGATGCGTACGAGTACATGGTCGAGTATTCACAGACCAACAAGCTGGTAATTTCGCTTATACAATATGCTGTTAGCTACTTTGATTGCAGATGGTTGCTAGTTGTGAATCAATTTGCAGTTATGCTTTACTTATAGCTAGGTTTTCCATGATGACTATCTATGTTTAGGTTATTCAATATGCCGATTTTTTTCAGTTTCAATCCCAGCGTGCCATCGTCGTCATTGTTGTTTAGTGGTCTAGAGATTCTTATGTTCGTTATTCTACGGTTTTTAGAGATGTCTTCTAATTTTCAGAATTGTGCTTGTTCATAGCTTTGAGGATTGACAAAATAAATTGTGCACTGTGAAGTGAAAAATGGACTTATTCGCCTCAACTGTTTCAGATAATTTGAATCAACAAATTTTGTATTCCTAATATGATATGAAAACTGCTTTTAGTGCAAATTCTTCTACAGTGGTCCTTAAGAAGCTTGAAGTCTCAGTTTCTTTGTTACGCTCTAAGATTCTATAAATTAAACAGTTTGATTGATTATTATAATAACAACTATAGGCTGGGCGCTTGGAGAATGTTGTTGGATGGTATCACTCGCACCCTGGATATGGATGTTGGCTTTCTGGTATTGACGTTTCTACACAGAGGCTTAACCAACAGTATCAGGAACCCTTTTTAGCTGTTGTTATTGATCCAACAAGGACTGTATCGGCTGGTAAGGTTGAGATTGGGGCATTCAGAACATATTCTGAGGGATATAAGCCTCCAGATGAACCTGTTTCTGAGTATCAGACTATTCCTTTAAATAAGATTGAGGACTTTGGTGTTCACTGCAAACAGGTATGTGAGTCATCTTGTCTTAATTTTCTCAGTAGAACCTACCAACATGATTCTTATGGTTGACTTATGATTTGGCAGTATTACTCATTGGATATCACTTATTTCAAGTCATCTCTTGATAGTCACCTTTTGGATCTCCTGTGGAACAAGTACTGGGTAAACACACTCTCATCTTCCCCACTACTGGGAAATGGAGACTATGTTGCTGGACAAATATCAGACTTGGGTAAATTCTTGAATATAGCCTAGAAGAAAATCATAGTTTTTTTTTCTCTATCTAATGCTTGCAACGTGGGCAATGTGTTCTAATCGTGTCATAATTTGCCAATGAAGCTGAGAAGCTTGAACAAGCCGAGAATCAGCTAGCTCATTCTCGCTTTGGAGGGATTGTGCCATCAACCCTTCAAAGGAAAAAAGAGGTATATGTGTGCCACTTCTCTAAGTTTTTCTTGTCTGAAACTTCAAAATCTGATAGGTTACTAGCATTTCTAAGACAAATACGACCGTCAACATAGTTTTCTAGAAAAGTCTAGCATCCTGTCAGATTTTCATGCTCGTTTCACAGAAAAACGCTTGCTTGCTTGCGCATATAAACTAAGAGGAAATGCACCTGTGCAGTACTACTGGTTCACCTTTTAGCGTTGTGCTGGTGTTTGTTTAGTTGAAAGGAGAAAGATTTGAACATATACATAGCTTGGAGAACGTTAATGGGTTTTTTGAATATTCAAGAGGATAATACCTACTTCTTAGATATCTGTTTTCATACTTTATGGGATTTCAAACCTCACACAATGTCTGTTCTTCAATTTCAGGATGAGCCTCAACTTACTAAGATAACCCGGGATAGCGCAAAGATAACTGTTGAACAGGTCCATGGGTTAATGTCACAGGTTAGTAACTACGTATCAATCTTGCAGAATGATGTAACTTTGTGGATTCATCAAAACTCACAGCTTCAAATTCAACCATGTGTAGGTTATCAAAGACATATTATTCAACTCGGTACGACAGTCCAACAAATCTCCCAACGACTCATCGGATCCAGAGCCCATGATTACATCCTGAAGTTTTCGGTATTCTTTTGAACTCCAGCTTTGGTCGTAGTTTTGTGTAAGGACTTGTCGTTTGATCCAGACCCATGTCATCTCCAGTGTAATCTTCTTTGGACATAATAACTAAGTTTTTGGCTACGACTCTTCTCATTTCCTGCTCTTTTTTGTTTGTAAGAATCCAAAGGTAAAAACATGTTAGCAATGAGGAAAATTGACGAAGCTGTTTATCACCAAATAACGGTTTGGGTTTGTTCGTTTGCTTGTCTCGGAGACAGTGACGCAAAAATTCATCTTCTTTTGTCGTTACCGGTTATTTCAGCGACAAGTTTTGGCAAAACGCTGAACGATTTGAATTTTAAATCGTTTATCACCTTGACAGATAAACAAACATCATTTGGTTGTTGTTGCTCATTGTTTACAACAGCTAAACGAAGAACATTACTGTCACTTGTTGCCGTTGCCTGTTACTGGCCCTCGTCGTCGTTGAGTTCAGTTCCCGTCGTTGAGTTCAGCGACAGGGCAAAAGAAGAGGCTTTTATATTCAAAACATTTAGAGGCGAGAGAACAAAGCAGAGGAAATCTAAAGAGGGGTAACGATTTGTCCACGTGGTTGGTATATAAATGAGAAAGAGACGTAAAGTAAAAAACGTAACGAAACAAAAAACTAAGGCAATAATTTAGTTAAGTGTTTTGCTGCGCTACTCTTCCGAACTTCACTTCCAGAAATGGCGCATAGACTCGGAGGAGTCAAGAGAGTCAAAGTTTCTCCTGCAACTACAGATTTTTCCGTTGTTTATCGTTGGGATAAGGTTTGTATTCATCGACGTTGCTCTTTCGCAACAAATTTTCGAAAGTCAAAGCTCCGTATTGTGGCCAAGTGGAAATTGAACGACATCGATCCTAGTAAGATCTTCGCCCTCTTCCTTCTTAAAACTTCGAATCGAATTTGTAGTAGCTGCTTGTACTTAATAGATTCGATTTTCTTCTTTGACAGATGAGGTGCAAGAACGATTTAGTCGGTGGGTGTCTAAAACCCAAAATATTCTGAATGACGTAACCTCGCCGCTGATAAAGAAGAGTCAGATTGCTAAGGTTGATCTTGAGCAACAGAATGATTTCCAAGATATGGAGGAACTTCTTACAGTCGAGCAAACAGTTCAAAGCGATACAACCAAAGGATCTCTTTCTTTTGATGCTATTATATCCATCGAACAGTTTGGCAGGTAAAACGGAAATGGAATTTTTCTATATCACTGAATCGTGGTTACTTGTGATTTCTGTGCATGCAGTGGGAAAGTGTTCTTAGTTAAAGTTTCGTTGTTCTTTTGACCCTCCATATGCAGGATGAGTGGACTAACTGGGAAGAAAATTCAGAAAATATATGAAACCGTTGTTCCTCCATCTTTATCTACCGATGCCCGATACCTGGTGGAGTATTGCTGTTTCAGGTTTTTGTCGAGGGATAGCTCAGAATTTCATCCGTGTCTCAAGGTATGTGGAAACTGGGATGGTTAGCTTTTGCTCTGTAAAGGCCTTACTTTCAGAGAACGAAAGACATATGCCTTTGACAACTTCAGCGAAGATATTCAATACATTCTTTTGTTTGGTCTCTGAGCGATTGAAACTTATTTCATCGAAGGAACCTGCATTCCAGAGGCTACTTTTCATCACAATGCTTGCGTGGGAGAATCCATATTGTAAAGAAAGAAACGCACGCAATAGTGCCTCAGAGAAACCTTCTTTTCAGGTATTTCCTTGGACGCCCGTTTCTTTTGGCCTATATGCTGACAAAGTTCTTTATGGTAATAGATCGCATTATTGCTCTGAAGGTTGGTAGCGGTAATAGTTATAAACAATCAAAGTTTATGACTTAAGACAGTTTTCTGCTTCTTTCAGAATTTGTGATTGAAATGCTGAGGTAGATCAGATACTGATGAAAAGTTATTGGTATCATAGGGACGTTTTGTAGGGGAAGAGGCATTTGTACGTATTGCTCCAGCAGTTTCAGGTTTGGCTGACAGGGCTACAGTACATAATCTTTTCGAGGCTCTAGCTTCTGCTAGTGATCAACAAGGCATCTCTTCGTCGATTTGGTTGGCTTACATCCAGGAACTTGTCAAGTGAGTAATCTGGATTGTTTTCCACTACTGATTGCAAGTTTAAATGGTCAGCTGTAGACACTTTGACGAGTGTGCATCTGACTTTTTTGTGCATAAATCATTACTTCCTAAGCACTTGAGAGCAATGTGTCATTCCATACTAATGAGTATATATGCAAGACATTCCTCTTAACTTAGATATTCAACTTGAAAGACAATATTTAGTTTATGCAAAAAAACTATCTTTTTGCACTTATAAAATATGATACCCCATTAACTTAGCTTTCTGCATAAATAAAGATGGACCCGATGCTATGTTCGTAGCTGAGTATCTTTCATTTGTCAGAATAGAATACACGAAGGGCGGAAGTCATACCAGGCTACAGAATTTCCACAGTTGTCATCAGAGAGACTTTTATGCATGGCCGCTAACAGGAAAGGACCAGTTTTAAAATGGGAAAATAACGTTGCATGGCCTGGAAAACTGACGCTAACTGATAAAGCTCTTTATTTTCAGGTATTGGTAGTCCTTTATATTGTAAGCTCCTTGGGAAGGAGAGGTATAACACTATTTTCTGTTTGCCTGTGTCAACCGATGCTATTACATTAAAATGAGTTGGCTATCGTGTACCATTTTTCTTCAATTTTATATACTCCGTGCATACGTATGCAACTTCAGCTGTAATTCTCAGTTGCCGAAGTAGTGTAGTTTTAAACCCCCTGTATGTATTTATGGTGTAGAAATGTATTCACTGCTTTCATTTTCAGCCAGTTGACTTAAAGGGAAGCAAAGGGGTCATCAGACTAGATCTCACAGGGGACAAGGCAACTGTGGAGAAAGCAAAAGTGGGGCCTCTGGGGTTTTCTCTCTTTGATTCTGCAGTATCTGTTTCGTCTGGCCCTGGGTGAGTTCATATAACTTTTCTTGCCTCTGTTACTGTGACATATGTTCAGAATTCTAACTTGTAAAATGTTCATTTAGGCTGACCACCTGGGTTCTAGAATTCGTTGACCTAGGAGGTGAACTCAGACGAGATGTTTGGCACGCAATTGTTAGTGAAGTTACAGCTCTGCACACGTTTCTGCGAGAATTTGGGCCAGATGAGAATGATGAATCAATGTTTCATGTGTTTGGTGCAAAGAAGGGTAAGGAAAAGGCAATTGCAAGTGCATCTAACTGTATTGCAAGACTTCAAGCCCTTCAATATATGCGGAATTTGCCAGATGATCCAATCAAACTAGTTCAGTTCTCTTTTCTGCGGCATGTAACCTATGGTGATGTTGTGTGTCAAACTTTAGCTGTAAGTTTTTGGGGTGGACCGTTTGTGACAAAAGTAGCAAACACAGTGTACAAACAAGGTAAAATAGCTAGGACTTCAGAAGAGTCCTATGAAAGCATCGATAATGTCTTTGATCTTGATGGAAGTGTCTACTTGAAAAGGTGGATGAGATCTCCGTCCTGGAGTTCAAGTGCATCCATTAACTTTTGGAAAAACTCTTCTCAAAGACAAGGCTTAGTTTTGAGCAAGCACCTTGCTGTGGCTGATCTCACACTTGCAGAGAGAGCAGCAGAAACATGCAGACAAAAATATAAAGTGGTAGAAAAAACTCAAGCCACTATTGATGCTGCAACCATCAAAGGCATACCCAGTAACATAGATCTCTTTAAGGTAACGTTTCACCCCCTTTAGTATCTTTCTGGTCTTTCTTACCCCACAGTTTTTTGTTTAGAAAGTTAAATACTAAAATTAGTCAAGAAGGTCATGACTCATGTTTTTTTTTTCTTTCTGCTCTATCTTTCTCCCAGGAACTTATTCTACCACTGACTGTAACTGCCACAAAGTTTGAGAAACTCAGGCGCTGGGAGGAGCCTTATATGACGATCTCTTTTCTGGCATTTGCATCAACGATAATTTTCAGGTTGGTTTACAACCTGAGCTTGCATTCAGTATTATTCTTACACTTAAGACTTCAACTCCCTTCCAAAGAAATCACATTATCATTAGTCTGATACCCACCGATGATACTTATCTGCTGTTTCAGGAACCTTTTGAAATACGTTTTTCCTGTGTCTTTGATTATTTTGGCTACTGGGATGCTTACATTGAAGGGGCTCAGACGGCAAGGGCGTCTTGGAAGATTGTTTGGAAAAATTACCATTCGAGATCAGCCTTCTTCAAATACTATTCAAAAGATCATTGCTGTTAAAGATGCCATGCAAGATTTGGAGAGATATATCCAAGATGTGAATGTTCTACTTCTAAAATTACGGACTATTATACTTTCTGGTCATCCTCAGGTATGTTCTAATAACTAGAGACATATATATTTCAGGTTAAAGAGCACTTTCTCCTTTGCCACAGCTTCTTCTCTGATGCGTTATAATTTTGAAATTCGCTGGAAGTAAACATCGGATGTTTTTCGATTGATAGTGGTCATGCAATTGTTAAAATCTGTTGTTATATAACTACTTACACGATTTGGATTTCTTATCAGATAACTACTGAAGTGGCGTTGGTTTTGCTATCTAGTGCAATAGCTCTCATTGTTTTCCCTTTCAAGTACATTCTGGCGTTTGGTCTCTTCGACCTCTTTACTCGGGAGCTTGAGTTCCGGAGAGAAATGGTGAAACAATTCAAAGCTTTCTTACGAGAACGTTGGGAGATGGTGCCAGCAGCTCCAGTCATTGTTTTACCGCATGTGAATGAAGAGTCTACATCAGTAACTCAAGGAAAACAGACAGCTCGGAAAACAAACACAGAAAAGTGATGGAAGTAGCAAGTTTGTATAGCTTAGTGACATTTGCATGTATCAGTTACCCAAGAAGCACAAAAATGTCTCATATTTGGGTAAAAACAGGAGGAACATACGTGATACGTAGTTAACAAAGATCCTGTTCAATGTATATGATACGTTGAGATCCCTATTTATATAGTTAATCAATATTATTTCTGCAGTACTCATTCATAGTTATGCAGGCGTTGTCTGCTTACTCTTTTGCAGGCACACCAGTTCAGTCTCTTGCCACTGTAACAGGTACACGACTTTTCTTCCACTTTGTGCTGTTAATCTTCAAAACTGTCAGAATTGGTTGGGTATGGCATTAGCTAGTAGTCAAGTACAAGACTCATTAATGTCTTACAACATCTTATGCATATTCTGTTCCTTCTTATACTAGGTTTTGAGGCAATTTTTGCCTACTAACTTTATTATGTTTGATTTGACCTATTAAACTAGTACAGTGGATGTTGCTGCCTGAAAGGATAATTTTATTGAATTTTCACTTTTATTAGCTGTGGAAGTAATTAATGAATTCGTAAAGTAAACTGGATTTTGTGGTAAGTTCTGTGTATAAGATTTATTAAAGTTAGTTTGGATCTATCTAGGATAGGTTTGTAGTTGATTCTCTTTGACCATCATGATTTCGGCGTGTCCTTTTATTCACTGTCAAGATCACAGATTACGTTTCTCTTCTAACGTCTTTTTTTAACTATATCCTTTGTAGTCTCATGTACTTTGCTTCCAGATAATCTCGAGTTTATTATTTTCGTGATCATTATCAGAAGAGGACAAGAAAATGTGTTATGGTCTTCTCTTACGTATGCTTTTCTAGATTTTATTATGAGATTTTCAGGTATGATGCAAGATTCTTGACCCGCTGACATACAAGCAGCCGAAATGAGAGAACCGTTAAAAAAAGCAAAGCAGAAAATCCGGAACGTAACTGCTTTCTCTCACATGCAGCATGCTTTGCTTACACCCTTTATAACATCATCTTTCATGTTCACATCTACTTTCAAGTGAAGACAAAACTGAAAGAAGATGAGAAACCATATTGGAGGATGGATTTGGATGGCTACTTTAATGGCGGCTGTTATACTAAACCAGCCTAAGTGGGTTGCTGGACAGAGTAGAGTTCCGGCTATGTTTGTGCTCGGGGACTCATTGGTCGACGTTGGGAACAATAACTTCCTAGCCTCCATAGCTCGTGCCAATTACTTCCCTTATGGTATTGACTATAACTTCCGTCCTACTGGCAGATTTTCCAACGGCAAGACCTTTACAGATCTCCTAGGTAAGGTTTCAGACACCAAGTAAACTCTTTTTGTGATCATCAATGTTAGTATCTTCACTTACTAAAGACACAACTATCCTGTAAACAGCTGAGTTATTAGGAGTCCCATCTCCTCCAGCTTTTGCCGATCCAACCACGGTAGGTATTAGGATGCTTGGAGGAGTTAACTATGCGTCTGCTGCTGCTGGTATACTTGACGTATCAGGCCAACACTATGTATGTCTTCTGTTTTACATCACATTTAGTTGAAGATATGATGGTGTTAGTATGATTAATTATGGATAGAGACTGATGGTATATGGTGCAGGGAGCAAGATACAGCCTAAGCCAGCAAGTTGTAAACCTGGAGACGACGCTAAGCCAGCTGAGAACGATGATGAGTCCACAAAACTTTACTGATTATTTGGCTAAGTCAATAGTGGTTCTCGTTTTCGGAAGCAACGACTATATAAACAACTATCTTATGCCAGAGGTCTACCCCTTCCGTCGTACATACGACCCACCAAATTTCGCCAACGTTCTTCTTAGTCAATATGCTCGCCAACTTCTCGTATGATACAAAACGTTTTCTTATTGTATTATCCTTCAAAGAATCTTCTGATAGTCATTTGAATCTATATGATTAACTTTGTAGGCACTGTACAGTCTAGGTTTGAGGAAAATATTCATACCTGGCGTGGGACCATTAGGCTGCATACCAAACCAAAGAGCCACCGGAGCTGCACCACTTGGGAGATGCGTTGACACTGTGAATCAAATGCTGGGACCATTCAACCAGGGATTAAGATCACTAGTTGACCAGCTGAACCAGCGGTCACCTGGAGCCATCTTTGTTTACGGCAACACATATGGTGCAGTTGGTGACATCTTAAATAACCCATCTACTTACGGTAACTCAGGAGCAATCCTCTATATCCTTCGTCTCTAAATACTTTCGTCGATTCTTTCTAATCATGTTATTTTCTGCAGGTTTCAGCGTAGTAGACAGGGCTTGTTGTGGAATAGGGAGGAACCAAGGGCAAATAACATGTATGCCAATGCAGTATCCTTGCCTTAACAGAACTCAATACGTCTTTTGGGACGCGTTCCATCCTACTCAAACTGCTAATTCAATCCTGGTTAGACGAGCTTTCTACGGACCACCCTCCGATGCATATCCAGTCAACGTTCAACAGATGACTTTCCTTCACTAGCTCCTTTTGTCTCGTTGTTCAGTTGTAATGTTGTGCTTGAACCTGTGTCAATCAGGCTAAAACAAAAATGTTTTTTACCGCAAAACATATGTGCTAATAACAATGGGCAGTAGCCCAAGATTATAGAGCCTGTTACAACATGTTAGTTTCAAGAACAGAGCATGCCAAAGTTTTATGTGTACCATAAGTCCACAAGATAGGAACACATGCATTATCTCTTGTTTAATGGCAATTGACTCCATTTCTCCTCCAACGTCTCATTTATCCCACTCTAGCTCTAACTGTTGTGGATCAAGCTTTGAAGTATACCTCTGCGTTGAGGTACCAACTTGACCTGTTGTTAACCTATCCCAGCCCATGATGTGGGGAAGAGCAAACTGCGCAAAATATAAAATCTGGTCAAAACAATCACTAGAATGTATACTTGATTGTGATTCATGTGCTAAACTGACAGAAGCTGTGCTCTTAAGATTTTATAGTCCATGCTTTAGGTTCTCAAATTGAAAAGTAGTAACACAACGAAGAGAAAGCAAGAACTTAATCATATCTTACACTACATGCTGTCTTCATCACTGCAAATTCAGCTGTTGTCACAGGAACTACGAACCGTTCTGTGGTTTTGAGGATGCTATTGTTAACGCCTGCAATAGACAGCAAAAAGTAAGTCGTTGTACAGCTTTCGAATATTAGAATCCATGAGAAAACCGGTGTTGCCTTAACATCCTTACACAACTAATACAATCACAGAATTGAATACAAAAAAGTGCTTAAACTTCTGCATTTACTGGACATAACACCCCAACGACTAACACTATGATCAACACAGGGTATCCACAGCACATGAACAAAAATATTGAATGCTTTTTGCAATACTCTTGAGATTGACCAACCACTACTTTGATTAATTTGATAGAAGCCTTACTCAATGAAATGAAGTAGCCACTACCATCACCGTGGGGCTTAATGGACAACGACTTCCTGACTTGACCAGCATTGCTGAAGAATCAAAGACATGTGTATGTCAGAACACCAAATAGATGTCAAGAAACTACAAAGATCGAAGCAAAGCTAACCTTGATTTCATGGAAGGGTCATGGAAAAACTCAGAGCTATCACTTGAGCCCATGCTGATCAAAGATCCGACTTCCGTAGCTGACAAAGCAAACCTCTGCAACAATTAAGCAAATCAACCTTATATCAGAATGGCATCCAGAAAATGTAAGCAAGAACGATAAAAGTAAAAGCAGAGAGAGTTAGATAAAGCACCTGTTTCTTTTCCCAATCGTACTTGCGCTCACCAACAGCAGGCATAAAAGTCAGCATTAAGGATCCACGACGTTCTATCCGAAGATCACCAGACTACAATTTTACACAGTAAGTGATCAGATTAAGAGACCAAGAAGCTTCAAACTAGAAGCTTAACACAAAAATCAAAGAAATTGAGTTGAAATACTTCAATTTTGATAAAACTGGGGAGAACAGGTTCAACAGAGAGCGCAGCCTTTCCCTTGAAAACAGCGTAGGGTGCAAAAACCCGACCACTAGGCTTCCCTGCATCTTTGAAATCGAAGTTTAAACAACAGTTTCCAGAACAAACGAAACAAACGTTGAGCTGAAAGTAAACTTTACCTTTGCCAGAGAAACCACCTCCATTAGTAGAAGAATCTGCCCACGATGCAAAACCACGCAATGTTGAAGCCCTAACCTTCCCTTCGAAGACGGAATTACTTTGGTTGCATAGATTCCTGTTTCAAAAAAAAACCCACCCAAATATAAAGGAAGAGAAATGGGTTTCAAATCTGAAATTTCTCGCAACCGAAACACTCCAAACAAAGTTCAAAGTAAACAAAATAGAGTATAAGAGAATCAAAGTAACCTGGAGAGCAAAGTGCGAGCCTGCTTCAGCATTTCTACTCTTGAGAGTTTACAGGAATGCGCGTAAAGCTTGGGTTTTTGAGCTTTGGAATACAAAACGGGTTTTATCTGTACAGATATTACCCGACCCATATATATGACCCGTCTCCAATATGGGCCTTACTTACGGCCCAATGGGCTTATCTGTAAAGTTAATGACATGTACGAACGTCTGAGTTTTTTCCTGTGTGCTGGGCGCACAGAGCGTTGAATGGAAATCAACATCTAACAGAGAAGACGAATCTGAGAACTCTGCAATTGAAGACGCCGGTAAGTATGGCGGACTCAGACTGATTTCAGATCCTTTCAAGCATTCTGATTCCATTGTTCTGACAGTAAAAATCTTGGGCTTTTGAAGATCTTTTGAATCTTAAGTTGGGACCAAATTCACACGGCCAATCATTCTCTTCTTTTTTTCTGTGGATAGATTGAGGGATCGATCATTCTTATTTCATTAGCAAGATGTCAGGCATTGCTATTGATGCATTGGTAAGCTTTCGTTTTTTTTTTGTTTTTTTTTTTTAATTTCGGAATTTGGTCTTTTGAGTTCTAGGCGTATGCGATCTTTTAGCTTCATTTGTTTATGGTTAATCATTCATAGCTCCTGTATGAAACATTTATGAGTGGCTCACTTCTTTCTTATTATTTTGTTCTTTTGTTTATTCGCTTTGATCCTCTATTTAATATCACAGGGCCAAGCCATGGGAGACTTCAGTAATCCGGAGAAACTTGGATTTGACTTAGGAGCATTTGTTGGAGACTTGGCTTTTGAGGAGGATTCAGGCAGGTAACATGCTGATATTTTTTGTTTACTTGCGAAATGAGTCTCTGCTCTCATTATTGTTCGATTGTTTTCCTTCCATTGGCGCTTCTGATATTTCTCACACTAGTGTTTTTGGTTTTGCTGGACAGTGAGGATATATCACTGGAAGGGCTTCAACAAGAACTAGAAGAATGTGAAAGTGACGAGGTAAGCTATTTACAGAACTGAGATCAGTTTTTTTTCTACGAATTACTGGGCCTGTTATCTTCCTTTTCTTTCTGTTAAATTACTCCGCACATGGATAAATACTACAATTTCAGATCCAAGGCTATGATGCCATCTTGATCTTGTTTGTGTGTCAGCTCAGGTTGTTGCCAATATACTATCCAGTGGTGCCAAACTTAGAGACTATGCAAAAGGGGTAGAAAACAATCTCCGGAAGGTTGAATTGGATTCAATTCAGGTTCCTATTCTCTCCAAGATTCACTCATGTAGTATGTTTTCCCATGTGCAAAAGTTTGGGATTTTCGTGATCTTTATAAGTAGATTAAGTTAATGCGTTACCCTCCATGAATTCCCAGGATTACATAAAAGAAAGTGATAACCTAGTCTCACTTCACGATCAAATTCGTGACTGTGACAGCATCTTGTCACAAATGGAAACACTCTTAAGTGGATTTCAGGTAATCTGACGATTCCCCATCTATGTACTTTGAAATATTTTCCTATATCTTGTCTTGTAATGTAGTTGTGCTCTTCGCTTTTCCTTCTTCAGGAAGAGATTGGTTCTATTAGTTCAGACATAAAGATTCTTCAAGAAAAATCAATGGACATGGGTTTGAGATTGAAAAATCGCAGGGTATAGCCAATCGCAAACTACTATTAGTATCTCTACTGGTGCTTCCACCCTGCGTTCTTATTTATGTGCCTTACTCTCCAGCTCTTCTATTTGAGCAGGTTGCTGAATCAAGGCTAGCAAAATTTGTCGAAGACATTATAGTGCCACCAAAGATGATCGATGTGATTGTTGATGGAGAGGTATGTTGCAAATTTCCACTTGTTATGTAGCTTTGGTTGGTGTAGGATCTGTAGGATCTCTTCATGTGATGTATGTGTCTATATTGTTTCTGTTCGTTCCCCTTTTTGTTTCTGTTTCTGTGGGAGGTACGAGAATATGCTGTAGTTGACAAACATAGGAATATAAAAACCAATATTTCCTGATCAAATTGAGTATATGCTGCCACTATGTAACTTAGTAGAATTGGAATCTATTAAGTTATATTTTATTTGGCTTTTCTAGATCAACTATTCCTAGCATTCATTATGCCCCCTTCCCCTTTTCCCCAAGTAGTTTTCCGATCTGTACATTTTAAAAGCTGTAGGGGTGCATATAGGCTTATTATAGTACTGATGAATATCTCTATTTCCAATATGATAGTCATGCTGTTTTCCTTATTCAGGTGAATGAAGAGTATATGAAAACACTTGAAATTCTGAGTAAGAAGCTGAAATTTGTAGAAGCAGATCCTGCTGTCAAAAGTTCCAGGGCATTAAAAGATGTGGAGCCTGAGCTCGAAAAGCTCCGACAAAAAGCCATTTCCAAGGTTAGTGATCTACTTTTCGTGCTACCTGATTTCAAACAATTTTTCTATGTTATTTACACTCCTATGGTGTCCCTCAAGGATGTGTTATAGGTTCCAACTGTTACATGTTCATTGGCTCAAAGTAGACGTTGATACTTGTATGTTCCTTAAGGTTGTTGATTGCTGGATAATTTAGTACAGAAAAGCCAAGTTCCTTGTACAACCCAATAAAGCAACGCAAATTGATTCCCCTTCCAAAAAAAATTATGGCCAGAAAGAAGTTGCCTGCTGCTTAGGTTCAATGAAATTTTAGTTCTGTATAAGTCGTCTGTGGTCCTTCTCTTTCAGTTCTGAAACGGCATGCACGTGGAGATAGCATTGTAAATCTGTTTTCATGGAGTATGTGTTTTTCTGTTTTACAGGTGTATGATTTTATCGTCCAGAAGCTCATAGCCCTTAGGAAACCCAAAACAAACATCCAAATTCTTCAACAGAGTGTGTTGTTAAAGTACAAGTGAGTAATGTTCTTCGATCCCCCTTTACTTATACGGTTATACCACATGGTTATATGTAGCAAAACTAATGTTGGACACCACTTCTCGTCTTGCCTGTCTGTTTCTGCTGACTTGTTCGTAATGCATGTGAAGATGACACGATCAATTTGTTTTTTTTCTTGCTTTGTGTTTGTCCGTGTATTGTTTTTTTTTAATTTGTCAAATTTGCCTGTGTATTGTTGGTGGCGTTTTTTTTTACATTATTATACCCTGAATGGCATTGATTTGCTTTTAATCTGTGGTTTCAATCTATCACTGTATGGATTCATTTTTTTCATTCACCAATTACAATTTCATGACAGGTATATTGTCTCCTTTCTCAAAGAACATGGAAAGGAGGTGTTTATGGATGTACGTGCAGCATACATCGATACAATGAATAAGGTTATAGTCTTTATCTTCTTTGGTTATTTACACCACGCTGCATCTCCTTTATATAGTCTGAGTTGGGTGGGGAAGTGGTAAACGGATGATATGTTTTTTTGTTCTTGCTAAAATGTAAGGTAGTGAATAGGAAACCCAATTTCACGTTACGTGCTAGTAACTCTTGTATTTTGGCATTGATCTTCATCTAAGCCTTTTGTTTCCCTAGAGCTGGATAAAGTTGGATTCGTCTTTTGTTAATTCATCTGTGGTGAATGCTGTAAGCAGCTTAGATAAACAAAGACTGCAAGTTAAGCTTAGGCTTTCAATAGTTCCTGCACCTAATGTTTTATGAGATCTGGTTTCAGGTGTTAAGTGCACATTTTCGTGCATATATTCAAGCACTTGAGAAACTACAGTTAGATATAGCCACAGCAAATGACTTGATTGGGGTGGAGACTAGAAGCACCGGACTCTTCTCAAGAGCTAGGGAGCCATTGAAAAATCGTTCTGCCGTCTTTGCTTTGGGTGAGAGAATAAGAATTATAAAGGTAATGCACCATTCATTGATTTGCATTGTCGACCATTGTACATTCTATGGCGAAGAATATGTTTTCATTCTATTTATTCCTCTGCAACTTAGTAATAGGACATTTTGCTTTGGTATTAGTTTGTTTTCCATTTTATTTTAGTGGAAAGAGTGGAATTGTTTTCCATGACTAGCACTTTATGTGGAGAATTCCAATGATACACAGATGAATGCCTTATCCAACCAGATTTGTTCCTCTTAAGACACACCCAGTTACGCCTTTATAGTCGAGTTCAAGAAATTATGTTCGAAAATCTTGGAAAAGGCTGAAGTTATATTATGCTCTCTGTAGGAAATCGATCAACCTGCATTGATCCCACACATAGCTGAAGCCAGCTCTCTCAAATATCCATATGAAGTGCTCTTCAGGAGCTTGCACAAGCTACTCATGGATACAGCTACTTCAGAGTTCTGTAGATTTTCCCTCTTTCTATTTTTCTTGTTGTTGCTAATCACTCAACTCCTTGCTTAGGTCTGATATATTTTCATTTAACAGGTACATGTTTTGCGATGATTTCTTTGGTGAAGAGTCCATATTTTATGAAATCTTTGCAGGTAATTTCGTACCTCTCCTTTTTTTTCTTGGCAATGAAACATCAAGCATTGTGGATTTTGTTAGTTGTTTGCAAATACATCATTTTTTCCTGCAGAACTACTTCCAACATAGTTAGAATAGTAAATACAAATTTGATATGTTATTAAGTAATGTGTGTTAGATTCCGAATAAAAAGTTGAACGCCTTCAACTTTAAAAATGATATGATGATAGTAGCTGAGTGTTTCTTGTTGATCTGGAATTGTTTTGTATTCTCCATGATACAGGTCCATTTTCTGTCATCGATGAGCACTTCAATCCCGTTCTTTCAAACTGCTATGATGCTATTGGCCTGATGCTTATGATTCGCATCATACACCACCACCAGGTACCAACAATGATCCAATTTCTTCTTCATGTGTGCTTAGGTAAAACTATTTTGGTTCAGGTAATTTAGTGAGTTTCCCTTTTGCATTTTTGTAGTCGCCCTTCGGAATGATAATACATTAAAATCTAATGGTCCAGTGAAGTATGATTAACGTATATATCACTGGCACTGGAAGGAAGAGCCTTAATGTTTTGCAAACTAAAGCTTTAGATACACTTGTCTTTTAGGAAAGATATATCTGGATTTCATACCTTCAACTGATCCACGGACTCCTTCCTTTAGTCTATATTTTGCTTCAACATTTTGATAAATCTAGTGTAGTTCATAATTTTCTTAGTTTCAACGGTTTCAGCCTGCAAGGGTCTAAATATCTAAAGCAATTCTTAATTTTACTCCTTTTCACAGCTTAACATGTCTCGCCGAGGGATTCCCTGCCTGGATTCATATCTGGACAAGGTTCATATACTTCTTATCACATTTATTCTGTTTGATCTACTCTTAACTAGGATTGTTGTCTGCAGTTGGAGAAAAACTTATGTTCATTACTATCATCCTTATCTAAAACTGTATTCCTCTTCTGATGATTTTTGTGCATTTTCAAATTGAGCAGGTTAACATCTCTTTGTGGCCTCGTTTCAAGATGGTGTTTGATTCACACCTCAGCAGTCTCCGAGATGCAAACGTAAAGACATTATGGGAAGATGATGTCCATCCTCACTATGTTATGAGGCGTTATGCTGAATTCACGGCTTCATTTATTCACTTGAATGTTGAATATGGAGATGGGCAGGTTCGCTATAAGCATTCCCTCTCTCTAGTGATACGTGATTACTGTGTTACCAGGAGTTCTTCACTCAGAGTGCTTGACGTTTTCTATTGTATTTTGAAGCTTGATATAAATTTGGAGCGCTTACGAATGGCTGTAGATGGCTTGATTCTCAAGCTTGCAAAGTTGTTCCCAAAGCCGAAGCAACAAATTGTGTTTCTCATAAACAACTACGATATGACAATTGCTGTGCTGAAGGTGAGTTGAATCCCTGAAAAATCTATGATTTAGTACTCCCATGTCGACAATGCTCATCTTTGCTTGGTTAAAAATACCTTTCTGAATCAGTCAGCATATCCGAATTTATATGATCTTAATCATAATTCCTAAGTCCTCACTGTAATTGATCATCTTCCGGTATTTAATTTCAGGAAGCTGGACCAGAAGGTGGTAAAATTCAAATGCATTTTGAGGAGTTGCTAAAGAGCAACACTTCTTTATTCGTGGTAAGAATTAATGTTACAATCATCACGCATACCGTTTTGAACTTTCTAAAACATTTTGCTGTTTTGGAACAATCATTTCATTTTTATTGGAACTTTTTGAAATCATGTTGCCTTAATAATTTGCATCTTGGTTATCACAAGCATGACTTGTAGCTTGCACCTTGAATTCGATCCAAATTTCGACGATGGTGATTTTCATTTGATTAAACATATTAACACGTGGATTAATTTAATTGTGCCCATTTCTTATTCTGTTCATTTTTTTGCTCGCAGGAAGAGTTGCTAGTGGAGCATTTCAGTGATTTAATCAAATTCGTGAAAACTCGAGCCTGTAAGCAAATTCGTGAAAATTCATTTGATTTTTTTCTCATCTATAAACTAAAAACGACACTAAAACTGTTGCTAAAATACGTCGCAGCTGAGGATTCAAGTTTAAATCCAGAGAGATCCATCACAGTTGCTGAAGTAGAGCCACTAGTTAAAGACTTTGGAAGCAGATGGAAGACAGTGATAGAGTTAATGCACAAAGATATTATAACTTCTTTCAGCAACTTCTTGTGTGGTATGGAGATTCTGAGAGCTGCATTGACACAACTGCTCCTCTATTACACAAGACTTACAGATTGCATCAAGAACATATCTGGTGGATCTGTTCTGAACAAGGATCTTGTCTCAATTCAATCCATCATATTCGAGATCAAGAAATCCATTAAGACTTTTTAAAAGATACATATC
The DNA here is from genome assembly GCA_000411095.1 of Aethionema arabicum. Taxonomy (NCBI): domain Eukaryota; kingdom Viridiplantae; phylum Streptophyta; class Magnoliopsida; order Brassicales; family Brassicaceae; genus Aethionema; species Aethionema arabicum. Next base: position 13,292 of record KE151695.1, on the reverse strand, counting down.
AGGAAAAAGCATATTGCTGCTTATGAAGAGTATGTATGATGATATAGTCAAATCTTTCAAAAGTGAAAAAATGTATTATGGGTTTTGATGTATCTTAATTCCACTATAGTTCCATTAATATTTTGCAGTAGTTTGTTTTTCTAACGCTTTTTTGCTTTTATGAAAATCTCAAGCCACAATTCACAACTAGTCCGAGGTTATATTGATGTATTGTTATGTTTCTCAGGAAGGTTATGGTGGAGAATTGAGAAAATAATGCAGTAGCCATTACTGTACCAATTCTTGATCTTGAAATTAAGTTATAGATATGCAAAAACAGTTTTCTTACATCAAAGAGTGTTCTTGAGTTTCACTGCATTGCCCGATTTGAAAGTGATCAATATCATTAGATACAAAACTTACATGCCAAAAGCTTAACATCCTTCAGTTTTACCATCTATGGCTACTACTGGTACTAGCTGGTCCAAATACCACAAAAATTATACTTAACAATGGTGAAAAGGAGCCCTTACAAGGCATCCTCGTGATAGAGATGAAGCCCTAATCCAAATCTTGCACAGGCACGGCGAAATGCCATTGCTTCAGCCTTTTGTACTGCATCACCATAGCCTTTGTCATCTACCGAAGTAGTACCCGTTGATTCCCTAAATATCTTCACAACACAAACAATTACTAGTTAGGAAGCAAGAGTGCATACACATGATGTGTTCCATAACAATTTTTAAGCTAGAATACATACAAAAATCCCCAATACTTTTGACTAACCACAACAAATGAGTTTGAGTTAGTATCTCTAAGGGCTAGTCCTTATAACAGAATCTATAATGAAGGAAAAAATACTGCAGGAACAATAAAAGGGGCTAAAGAACGTTTCTTGGTCTCTAGTTTCGTAAACATACACTCCCCTTATCATCATAGGCTTCAATTTGTCTGATACTAGAGACCTCTTTGAACAATGCAAGAGAACTTTTCCAGAGACATCTTAGGCTAAGCTAAAGCTAATCAAATCAAAAGATATCAAAGAAGAGGGGAAAACCTCTGCATCAGTGCCGTAGAGAGTCACGCGATAAGCAACAGTGACGGTGTTACCATCAGGAGAGTAAGTCACACTTCGAACTTCTCCTGACCATTCTGAAACAGAGATCACAGGCAAATGTCAAGTCAGCCACCGTGGAAACCTAGAGGGAAGAGATAATCAAATCGAGTGGTTTATCAAACCTGGAGCATGAAGGTTCATGATCCGATTAACAATGTGCCTGAGTAACAATACATTTTTAACAAAATATAAGTAGGATCCAAAAGACAAATACAGTCTCTTAAAACCCTACCGAGAGAGAAAGGGAGGAGAGAGATAGATACCAAGGAATGTATTTCATGGCGAATCCATCTTCAACACGGGTTCGAATGACGGAATCTGGAACTTTTTTGTTAAGCTCCTTGAGAATCTCAGCGAGAGGTCGACTTATTCCTGAAGTTGGAACATCGTTTTCTGGTTCAGAAGAGAATCGACGACATCCCTTCGCCACTTCCCACGACCAGCCCCGCGATACAGTAGCTCCTCCGCTCTCCAACGTCCATTTCAATGCCTTCAACCGTAACCCTAACGCCGCCATTCTTTTCGCCTGAAAAAAATGCTCAAAGGCGCGTTTTTAGTGGGTTTTGAAGTAGCGTTTAGCTCTCCCGCCCCTTTATATTATTTATTATTTTGTTATTTATCATTAAGTTATTTTCTCCTAAGAGTTCAGAGTTTTCTCAACCTCGAGGTAGGCTAGGGTTCTTGTTTCGCCCTTTTGGTGACCACAGTGTCTCGCTCTCGGTATCTCATAATTCTGGTTGCTGAATCTCATTCCTCCAAGTCCAAGAGTGAGTTCATCCAATTTCTCCTGCTCATCATTTTTTTCGACTTATCATGTTTCTGGAATTGAATCTGGGTGAGTGACTGAGTACTCCATTCGAATTGATTAACCAGTGAATCAAATCAATGCTTTTGCGCGGCTCCAGATTACCTATTGATTTACCACTGTACCCAAATACCTAATGAATCTGAAAGCGGAAGCATTTGGTTTCATATAATTACGATTGGGGATTTACAAATCCTCTAATTCAATCCCATCAATTTCGTCAGAAATTCTTAGCTTATTTCTCTAGTAGTCTACTAGTTTCTTACCTTAATTCGTATCGTCTGTGCTATCAGCTATCTGAAGATTAGAGTGAAAGCTTATGGATTCAGATAAATGGGAAATTGTTCATATACCAGAAAAGCCTACATTTGAACATGACCGTCAGCCTACAGGTATGCTTTAATCTCGAGGGCCTCCAAATTGTTTGGTAGATTCTCTCAAGGTTCCTAACTTCTGCTTCTGTGTTCATCTTCTCAGTGAATGTGTATGCTAGTGTAATCCAACCCAAATCCGCCAATACGCTTGTGCGGTTTGTCATATTCTTTCGTCTCTGGTTCACTGATTTAAATTTGTGGCTACTCTGTTGAGCCATAATCTGATGCTCACTTTTGTCCACCTCTTTGCTAAAGTTACAGAATTTGACATTTTTATAGGCAGTTAGGTCAGATTGCGCCTCTAGGTGACCTCCGCCATGTTAAAAGGGTGCGCAAAAAGACTCTTCCAGATCAAGGTATCCCAGATTTAGTCGTGTTGGTGCGGTGATATACAAACATCAAATTTTACGGTTTTGATGGCTAGCTTATTGAACCAGGTGAAATTCAGTTGACTGTCATCTTATGTCTAGCCCCTGAACATGGAGATCACTTGAACAGTATTCCACCTAATGTACAGGACCTTGTCACATCCTATGAATTGAGTCCTTTTACAACAGAGGTGGGTTGCTTTGTCTTTCATCTCAGAACCGTTTTCTCGATAGCTTTTCTACTTTCAGAATCCCAGTCAAAGGTTTTCTTTCATAACTATGATAGGTATGCAAATATGCTGCAGTGTCAAAAGAAGAGTGGGAAGAACAATGCAAAATATGGCCAACATCATATCATCCCCCAACTTAGTAAGCTCTGCTTCTTAACAAAAGGGTGCTTACTTAGTTTTTTTATGCGTCTCGTCCTTCAAGAAGAATATCGCCGCTTCGTTTATTTCTTCGTAAGTTCTGACATGTGTTCATATATAATTTCAGCAATATAGATGGCATTGGTGGATTTAGTGAAGATGATGCACAATCAATCTGCAGTTTCATGAGAGTTGTTATTGATCTTGCAGTATCACATCATAACCCAGTAAGTTCTCTGTGCACATGCTCTCCTCTTATCTGTTTTCACAGGCCATTACAGAGGAAGAGTTCGTCTTCGTCATCAATATTCAAATTGCTAAAGTTTTGATGTATTTCTTAGCTTGTAAATGCTGCAGTGATAGTTGATCCTTCAGTTAGGCGTATTATAGCAAGTGAAACTGATCAAGTATATCCATCAGCTGCTCCTAACCAAACGACTAGCTTGGAGAACAGGACCTGCAAAGAAACAGAGACAGCTGTTCACTGTCAAAGTAATGGAGTAACTAATGTTGGCTCCAAGACCGGCTTAAATGGCGTATATGAAAGACAGAAGGATTCAAAGTCTGCTGTTGCTTGTCTAAATCCCTGGCACTGGAGTATGCAGCAACATAACATCAGAGGCTATGGCCAATGGCACCCTCTAAAGCATGCTCCCATGGTAGCGATTGAATCTTCTTCAGCACGAGATAGAGATCTTTTCCCGAATACAGCAGAAAGTTTCGGTCCGGATCGTTTACAGCCCTCAGTTGCAGATTCTCCAGCTAAAAAGCAGAAAACAAACATTCAAAGTTTGAATGTAAGTAAGCTCATTCCAACCAAAACATTTATGTTTTCTCCAATTGCTTTGACTTGTGAAGCATCATTGTCTCTTACACTTTTAAGAGCTACTCATAGGTCCAAAACGACAGTAAAGAAGATGGTCATGGAAATCTTTCGATAGAAAGGCCTTACCTCTGCACTGGTTACGACATATTCATGCTTTACGAACCTTGTACAATGTAAGTTTCTACCTATATATAGCTTGTCTAATATCCTCTAGTTTGGGAATCTGATAAAAGTGAAATATATTCTTATGTTTAAGGTGTGCAATGGCGCTTGTGCATCAAAGAATAAAACGAATATTCTATGCTTATCCAAACCCCGTAGCGGGTGGTCTCGGAAGCATTCATAGACTTCAAGGGGAAAAGAGTTTAAACCACCATTATGCAGTGTTCAGAGTTTTGGTACCTGATGCTGCCCTCGGCCTCTCGAGTCACGACCACGCCCTAAAACATGTCGAATGATAATTGTATTACCGATATAATCCGCTTGTGGTTCACTGAAGCAACAGAGACTTAAAAGATATTTATCAGAAACTACTGATTTGGTACTATGATCTGTAAGAGTGTTTGAGATTGAAAGAATCGACTAAAAACTACTAAATTGATCTCCAAATCTGACTTATGAGTCTTACTTAACATGGAGTTTGAAGGCTAGACGTGGTTCCTGTACCCAGTTCCCTGTTTGTCGAACCAGAGACTTTTCATTTCCATATGGAAAAGCCTTCTTCAAGACATTCAGTCCTAAGGTCATCCATGAGACCCTGAAACAAAGCTGGATGGCTCGTGACTACAGCATCCACACCTAAGTGAAGCATCCGTTTCATTGGAGCAGCATCATCCACAGTCCATGCATATACCTCTTTGTTTCTCCTGTTCATCCGATCGAGCAATATTCTAAAACATGGAGAATGAATGGATGGATATGTTTTCAGCTAAAATGGAGTCTATAACTTACCCGTGCACAATTCTGACCATTTTTTCATCGATCAAGGGATGATATACACCCACAACTCTAGCTCCCTTCATTCTCAGCAGATTGTTTCTCTGCCCAGTCGAAGGATCCACCATTACAATGTATCCCACCTGCAAAACAACGTGCAATCACAAAGAATGATGAAGAAACTAGACAACAATTACCAGCTCACTTCTCTCTCCATTACCGGTGAAAAATCACTCTTACTTACTGTGATATCTGGGGCCCGTTTGATTATTATGTCCCTCGCTAAACTATCGCTTTTAGCCCATACTATGCAATTCTTGCATTGCGCTCTCTCAATCTGACAACAAAACGCTGATGATTCAGACAGGCAAAGCCAAAACACTACCAGCAATCTATACTGTATCTCTCAAGTGTTTTAGTTCCTTGTGTACATAAGTTACAAGGAGAGATAGTTAAGTACTTGAACTCAAACATAGTTCTAGCTTTTATTGGTACTTGAACTCATTACAGGGGCACAGAGCTAATAAGTGATGATAAAGGAGTACTTACAACAGAAAGTATGTCTTGTGCGAGCCCCTTTTCATGCATCGGCGGTCCAACTTTTGCATCAAGAATCACTTGGCGGACTGAATTTGATATCAACTAGATGATTGAAAAGTGATGATTATGTAAATCAGTTACAGACAAAAGCACGAGATGAAAGTAATAACAAGAGATGGGAAGCTGATTCATTACCGCTAATGCATCTTCAAGAGTAGGAATCATACGACTGCCCAAGTTTCCCGGAGAAATTTCTGAGACGTCGAGTTCCTTAATCTGCAAAAATAACAAAGGTACACGAAAAAAAAGTTGGAAAAGAGCTGAAAAACCTATCCCAAAAAGATGATAAAGAGAGCTGAGACCTGTTTCATACTCAGATCTCCAACTTGGATAGAAGAGTTACGAGTAATGCGCTGCAGATCCCTGACTGTGAAGAACATCCCCGATGAGAATCCAAACAGAAAAAAAAAACGAAACGAAGGAAGCGAGTTAAAGAGTCTGTAACCTGCTATGGAGAGCGAATAAAACACCATCGGAGGAACGAGAGACATCGACCTCGATGCAGTCCACCCGAGCACGAATAGCATAACTGTAAGCATCCATCTGGCGAAATAGAATGTTCAGAAGCGCATATGAATGTGAGCAACCAGAGAAAAAGAGATCGGGAAGATACAGTGTTGGGGAAAGCTAGGGTCGAATCGCCGCCGTGAGCGCAGACAAGTGGAGGATGATGAAGCCAATCGCATTTACGCGCGACCTCTAGGCGAAAGCGCCGGAGCTTGAGATGGAAGTAGAGAGGAGGGAAAACAGCTAAAAAGACTACAGCAATAAGAATGATTCTCTTAAAATTCCTGGAAAATAATGGCTTGATGAAACGACGACGGTTTAAACCCCCGCCGTCGAGTGGCGGTCTTCTCGGCCGCGATCGCCATCTGAAGATCGCCATTTACTCAGAAGAGAGAAACGCAGAGAAATTAAAAGTAACTAACTGCTAGGAGAAAATGCGTTTAAACCAAATGAATACAAAGAAGTTCCCCAATCACATCAAAGTTTCTAACTTTGATTAGTCATTGCATCATCTTACATACTAATATTTTTTTAGAGGAAATTGTCTCCAATAGCCTAAGAAATTTGAGTAATTACTAGACTAACACCTCAAACTTTATCATTCTTTATATAACCTACCATTTGTTGTGATGACGAAAATACCCTTATCCCATTTATTATTTAAAAAAAAATAATTAAACAAAATTAAAATAAAAACACAATCTACCTAAACTACCATTTTCTTCTTTGTTCTTCTTCGTCGTTCTTCTTCTTTTTCGTTCTTCTTCTCCTTCGTTGTTCTTCGGTGTTCTTCGTCGTTCTTCTTCTTTTTCGTTCTTTGTCGTTCTTCTTTTTCTTCTTCTACGAATCAAAGTGGGTTGTTCGTAGGAAACTGTAGACCATCATTGTACAAAACACTCATATTGTACAAAACAGTTGATCCTAAAGTGTTTCTTTTGAGGACTTCTTATTTTTCTTATATTGCGGGTTTTTCTTCTTTGCTTCTTCATTTTCATATATTTGTCTTTGCTTGTTTCTTTATCTTTTTTTTTCTTTATCCTTTTTTTTCTCTCTTGTGTTTCATCTTCTTAGGTTATTCGGTACATAATAACTTATGAATCTTAAATCCTATAAACATCTATACATATAAAACCAATTGATCCTAAATTTCAAGATTTTACAAAAACTTGTAAGCATTCAATGTTTAGTAAATGTGGTTTAAAACCTAAAAAAACTAGCATGAAAAATGGTACGGTTATCAAATAATTGACAAGATATCAATTCAAAAATATTTCTCCAAATTGAAGATCTACATTCAAAT
>KE151693.1:187946-209210 GCA_000411095.1 Aethionema arabicum | reverse complement strand
CGAGTTTATATATATATATATATATATTCTTTTATTTTCAACTCCAAACTTCTCTAAATATTTACAAAATTAAACTTGTAATGATTTAGCAATACATCTTTACTAGATGGCCGAAGTCTTCAATCATCTTATAAAAATTTATTATTACATATATGACATTAAATATATTATTTTAAGTCGAATTGCGCCTTTTATTAAATTTATTTTTAATTTCTCATGTGTCTTTTCTAATTTAAACGTAAGAGACTTTAAGAAAAAACACAAAACTTAATGTATTTCATCTATTTAAAAAACAAAAATTATAATAACGGAAACAAAATTATAATAACATATCAGAAAAAAAAAATATCAAGAGTACCGTTATATAGCTTTGGAAATAAAATAGTAAAAGAAAGTAAGTTTGGCGAGCTACAATACTAAAACGTCAATCATATCACAAAATTAAAAAATCAATTAAATTAAATATTTTTAAAAATATGTCTAATCACATATTAAGATGTAAAATCACTATTTAAAAATTGGATTAAAGTGGGTGAAATTTGGCACCGACGAAAAAGAAGGTCCACGTCACTATTGGTCCCCTCCCGTGATCTCCGCTTCTGTTTTTTATTTACACATTTTTATTTGTTACAAAGTTTGAACAAGAAGAAGAACAAAAAGTTTTTCTTTTATTTCTTTTAATTAGTTATCATTTTTAAAATATTTGTGTTTTTGTTTTGGTTCCGCACTTGTCGCTGCGCGTGGAGCCTTTTTTTTTTATTAACTTCTTTTATCTATAATTTTTTGTAATTTAAATACATATTTTTTTTACATTAAAAGTTTTTAGAGTGAAGCTAAATGTTAAAAGGTTGTTTACATTATATTTTCGACGTCGCGTAGGTTAATTTTTTGTTGCGTTTTTTAGACCATCTCCACGGATAAGAACTTCAATTTGAAATTTTAGCATTAATTGATATATGTAAGTTATTATAAAACTTCAAAAAAAAAAGTTGTTTTACCTAAAAATCCATGTTTTTATGGGTTTTTCATTTGAGAATCGATTTACATTAATAATTTTTTTTTAGTTTAATTTAATATCATTTAATGCTACGAACTTATATTAAAAATCTTAGGAAATGCTCTTATATTGTTCAAATAGTAACAACTATTTCGAAAACATTATATTTTCTAAACATCACAGTGGAAAATGATCCTAAATTATTAAAACGCTTATAAAATTTTGTATATCCTAAATTTGAAAATTTTATAGAATATATTTATGATTCACCAACTAATAATATATATATATATATATTATATATATGTATATATATATATATATATATTTTCCAACTAATAATATATTCACACATTATAAAGTTATGAATAGTTATTTTTAATTCTAAAATTTGATTTTACAGAAAAGTAAATCCAAATTTTGTATTTTTGTTCACATATAAAGTTGAATTAAGTTACATGCACACTTGAATATTTTCACCCACTAGATTACACATCACATAGGGCCAAATTCAATCATCGTCTAGTTTTTTCTAAATTATTTTTTTTGGTATTTTGTCTTTATCATTTAATAAAACTTTTATATATATAATTCTATATTAGAAAAATGAAATAAAGTCTAAAAATGGAAAAAAAGGATAAGAAATGAGTGGAGGAGAGAAAGATGAGACGACAAAACGACAACGTACTTTAATTCACAATGACACTCTTCTAGCAATTTCTACACGTGTCTTATTTATTTTGCTTACGTCACTTTTTTTCAACTTCTTCTCTACCTAAATATTAATAACATTTATGTATCTAGATTTCATATCTTAAATGCTATTTTTGATTCTGACGTAAAACTATGATTTCACGTTTCTGTAATTTTAATACACTTTCACGAAATAAAATTTATAAATCTAACTTAAAAAAATAAACATGACATGTAATTTTATAATATTTATTCTGGTATTTCATGAAATGTATATGTAACTTTTGCCTGTTAACTCTATTTAATTAATTGTATAAAAAATAAGCAAAAAAATATTTAAATTTGCATATAAATGTAGATTCAAAACACACACACACACACACACACACATATATATATATATATATCCCACTACAAAATAGATATCGATCAATTATTGATTTTTGTAAAATATTTTGTTATTTATATAAAAAAACATTAAATCGATAGTTCATATTGTGACTAAAAAAGATGATTACATTTTAGTTCCTTGGATAAGAAAACAATTCTATATCAATTGATAACAATAATTAATGCAAAAGATACTAATTAATCAATAAAAAAAATTAGTTTAATTGTATGAAAAAACTCGAAATATAATTTTATTCGATTAATATGATAAACATTTAAACGTCGTATACAATTTTTTGCAATCGTTTGATTGGTATACAAAAGAACACTTCCACCGTTATGCATTTCACCAATAAAAAATTATAACATAAATAAGTAATATATAATATATATATATATAATAATTACGGATTAAATGAAGATGAATTGATGATAGAAATAAAATTAGGGAATCCTGATGACGCTGCAACTCTTTTTGGCAATAATTGTTTATTAATATCCGATGAAGATATTCCAAGACTTAGTTCAAGTTCATTATGCAAATTTCCTGAAAAATATGTTATGTTTAATTATAATATATCATATTAAAAATAAGCCTATACTTAGCTATACAAAGCTAGGGTTTGGTTGCACAAAAAGTAGAAATTAAATTAAGTGATATTCTGATTAGGGTTCAACTAAAATGAGACAACAATCAATATTTAATGAATAAATAAAAAAAAATTTAAAAATGTGACCTACATGCAGAAACGTAACCAAAAAATTAGATTCCGTGAACGATAAAATTTGTTTGGACCTATAAACATATAAACTACAAATGTATTGGATCCTTCAATATTTTTTTAAAAATTGAACTCTTTAATATAAGTATAAACTACATATATAAATATAAACTACTCTAATAAATATAAAATAATAATATATTGAGGCCCTTAATATGTTTAAAAAAATGTGAACCCCTATACAAAAGTTTAAAAAATTTGGTCCTACATGATATAAATGAATGAATTAAATTACCTTTATTATGTAGACCTAACTTGATATTTCCTTTCTCATTGCATTTTATAGTTTCTTCATTCCATGCCCTATGAACATTTATACAAATCATTTTTTAACAACTTGTAACTAATTTAGGTAAATTTTAAATAACGATACTTTTTTTAATTAAATATTCGGTTGGTTCAACGGTAATATAAAGTTACATAAAATTAAGAATTGAATTCTTGTTTTCGATGTTATAGTACTTATGTTATTGAAATCTAAGACTAATGTCTAAGTGAAAACGATATATTATCTGTTTTCATAAAAAACGACATTTTAAGTTTCATTGAAATTGATGTTTTGGTGTTTTTTACGTATATGAAATAGTTGTTTTCTATTTCATATTTATACTACTATTAATCTGTGGCTAAAATTTTGGAATAATAAATGAATATAAATACATATTAGTTACTTTTTTTAATTGTTACTTACGTGTAAGAATCTAAAAGAAACAATTTTTGTGAAATTGATAGTGGACTTAAACAAATAACGTTTGGATCCAATGACCACCTTACACACAACGTATATTTATTAACTAAAAAAAATACAGTCGTTCAAATGATTATTAATTGTTCTTACTCAAAATAAAAATCTTTAACAAAAAAAAATATCTTTAACAACTTTAACAAAAAAAAGATCTTTAAAAACCTTTTTTGTAACCTAATTGTTTTTAGGACCGACTCTATCTCTAGCATATATTATAATGTATTAAATTCGAACAAAAAAAATGAATTGAACCCACGAATAAAAAACAGAAAAGCCCGGAAATTAAGATTTAACAATTAAATATAGAGTTAAATATAAAAATCAAACCTGTTAATGTTGAATTGATGGATTTGATGATGATTTTTGAATTGTGTGCATTTTGAAAGAGTTAAGCCTTTGTATTTTGAACCATTTCTTGCTAAGCTTGCACTCTCTTTTCTAAGACTTTGCACAAACTCTTCTTTACTTAAATTATTCATCTAAAATTTCATTCAAAATCATCATAGCTTATATTAATCGACGGTCCAAAAATTTTTATAGAACTAATTACTAATTAATCAACATTATAATGTTTAGTGATTCACCTTTTCAATGTCTTGATTATAATCATCAACGACAAAGTTAATATCTGCCTGAGTTCCTCTGAATTTTATAGCAGCTCGATCATATGCTCTGATTTATTTGTTTATACATATAATATTAATAGATTAAGTAATTGATATTTATTTAAAATTTGATTTTTTAATGAGAAATTATAATATGTCATAAATAAAAAGCCTCATGTATAAATATAACATCTGTAAAAATTTCTTACACCTTGCAGCTGCGTAGGCAGTATCAAACCCACCTGTAGAAACAAAAAAAAAGATTTATTAAAAACAAAAAATTATAAGAAATACACAAATTAATGATCAAACTTACCCAAGTAAACTTGTTTTCCAGAATCCCTATACATAAAATCACACGAATAAGTATATATCTTATAAAACGATAAGGAAATCATATAAAACTAAATACAATCCATCTTTTTATTTTACAAAAAAATACTTATGTTTTAGAATTTTGAATTGAATGTTTTAATATTTTTAAGCACGATCCATATATAACTACTAATTTCTAGTTAATATTACATCGACAAATTATAAAAATATATTTAGAAACTCTTTTTTCTTAATTTATATCTAATTTTTTTTCTTATAAATTTCAACCCTATTCATCTTTTAGTCATTTCGTCACAAAATAAAAAGAAGATTTTAAAAAATGCAATTCAAGTATGTTTTACAAAAATGATAACACCAAATCCAAATGTATTATTGATGTACTTTCACACCAAATTATAAAAAACTTAAGAATTAAGAAATTTTAGTTAATTTCTCGAATAAAAAAGTATCAAATTTTGTTTTCTTCAACAATTACTTTTGAATTTTTAAAAAACCAGTAAATTTCCAAAAAAGAAACGGCTAATAGCTCTTTTTTAAAATTTGAAAAAAAAAGAGAGTAAATTTAAGAAAATATAAATATCGTTGAAAGAAATTTCATTATTTTTTCCACTAAAAAATTTAAAGAACAAGACTTTGTATAAAAAAAGAAAAGAAAAGTGATATATTACCAAATATGAGATTCCCACCGTCCGGTTCGACGATAAAAAGTGACTCCACGGTAATTAGAGCTTCTCGATCTTGGCCCACGTCTACTCTTTTTCACCACTTTCTCTTCTTTACTCCATAGATTCAACCATTCACCGCTTTCTCCGACCAGACAGGCCGGAGGCAGCGGTGGAGGAGGAGGAGGAAGAAGAAGGGCATTTTCGTCATTTTGGTATTTTTTAAGGATTTCGAAGGAAATGAAAGAATGTGAAGAGGAGTGATTAGATTGTGGTTCTAAGAATATAGAGATTGGTACTTTGCAATCTTCTTCATCTTTGTTATGGTTTGAGGAGATTAATCTGAGGTTTAAATCCAACATTTTTGTGTTTCTTTAGGAATTTTTTGTGTTGAAGAAGGAAACGGTGTCGTGTTGTTTGTGAGGATAGAAGAGTTCTAAAAGAGGGAAGATTTAAGAAGAAAAGAACGTGGGACGTGTTCACTGCTAAGGTTGCATTTTCTACACTTCATTTGCCTTTCCTTTTTTGACTTCTTTTTTTTTTATCTTTTTTATATATTAAACAATTTGATTGGTTCAATTTTTTTTCAAAAATTGATTGATTCAATTTTAAATGGGGGATTTGCAAAAATGTTTCCATTCAAGTTTTTTTTGTAAAAAATATCCTAATTCAAGTATTTTTTTTTTGCAAAAATACCTTAACAATATATCTAATAGTATACGTGCTATATCCTCACATTTTATGACAAATTTGCAAAGCGTATTGAATTAGCGCATTTTATATAATTGATTTTTAAAAATTTCTCATTCAAACATTTTTTGCAAAAATACCATAACAATAGACCCAAGAATATAATTGGTATACCTTCACACAAAACGTAAATTTACAACAAAAAAACTTGAATTAAGACATTTTGCATAATTTTTCATTTTATATCAAGCTAAAAAACATGGCATGGCAAAAACTGTTTTTTTTTAGAAAGGACAAAAAAAAATGAAAAAGGGGTTATTCCAACGAATTTATTACTAAATATGTAGTACATTACCTTTACAAAGAATAGGAACTGTCAAAATGTAGATCGATTGTTATATATATAATCTTATCTTCACAATTTGGAAATCTAAAAAATAAAATATATTTGTAGAAGTTTATGCCCATTAAACAAAAAAATAAAAATAAAATAATATAGTTAAACCTAGAAATTTTAACTAGCTTGAATTCAAAACCGTTCTAATATATAGTTTCTTAACTAGCCATAAAACTAAACATTTTCACTATATTTTTCGTACAAAAAAAAGTGATTTATTTAATCTATCAATAAAATATCAAATAAATTGTGTAAATTGGTATATTCATTAGTGATTGTATAACGAAATAATACATTGCAATATGCCAATATCGTTCTCTATGTGAATAATGGTGTGTAAATTGTAAAGTTAAAAGATGAAGTTTTCACGAGTGGGCACAAGAACTAAAAATGTATAACTTTTGTAATGCAATAATTGGTGGACCACATTGGGTATTGTATTTCTACACCACAAATTAAATCAGAAAAAAAATAACAGAGTGTAATGGCAAAACGTGTTGGGGTCTAAGTGTCGGTCCACATGAAGCCAACTACAATTATTATTATTAATTTATTATTATGTGGAGACTAGGGAGAGAAACCTTAATGTAGAGAGAGAGAGAAAGAGAAAGGGGTTATGTCACTTGTCAATTTTTATTTATATAATTTAGACATTTAAATATAATTGAAGTACATGTTAACATGAACACGTATCTAGTAATTAAAGAAAGATGTGAAAGTTAAGATTGTATTTTATGCCGTCCATTTTTTTTTTCTATAAAAAAGACAATAACTTAAAAAGATTTTAAGGAATCTTTTTTATATGCCTTAGCCACTCTAAATCTGCCCTTTCCCCTTTTGGTAAGACTCAATCTTTGAAAGATTTTTTCTTCTATTTATGAGGAGACTGTTTCATTGCCATTAAAATAATCACAACATGCTAGATCCATACCATATAAAATCATATTTTTATGTTCAAATTGCACTTCTCAAAGATATTAAATATCACCAAAATATATGAAAAAAAAGAGGAGATTTTAAGATTATAGATATAATAAAACAAAAGATTTAAAGAGATATAAAAGTAAGTTTGACCAAAAAATGACTTGTTTACATATTTTTTAATCAGTTTTATATTTCAACGACAAGTTTTTATAACTTTTTGTCCAAATTTGTCACAAATGAACAATAAAATGATGCATAAACAAAACATTAAACGATAAACTTCAACGACAAAATAAACAATAAAACAAATATAAATTTTTGAAGTTATTGTTCATTACTGTCTCAAACAAACATAGATCTTTGTAAATTGTAATGCAACAACTCACTTTCAAAATAATAAATTCATATAAGAGATTTAACATAAACATAAGAGGGTCCATTACATTATACCTTGACCAACTTCTAAAGCTTTCCACAATTTGGGAACAAGGATCAGTTACAAGTTCCCTAAGTTAAAGTTTGGATCAAAGAAACTGATGAACACAAAACAAAAGTATGATCCAAACATACCATAACACATGATAGCCACCACTGCACCATGCCACCATCATATTCAAACTTCCATACTCGGCGAATTTGAAGCCATACTTCATCACCAACCAAACTTAACGGTCAGCGCTTAGGAAGCCGCCACGTGTCCCATTGCAGAGCCTCCTGAGATATCTGAGGATTTTACCTTCTTGAGTTTTACAAAAGAAACTGTTACCTGACGATGAATCCTACTTTCTCCGGGCGTGGTACGAGCCACCTCCTCCTTGATGATAAAAAAACCGATGACGCGAGCCGCTCCTTACGCTTCCTTCACCTGAGTTACTACTTCGACTGGTTCCTCTGCTTCCTCCTTGTGTCCAGTTTAATGTTTGTGTACCTAATCCGTTTGCTTCCTCTTCGTCTCTTTCGTTGTATTCGAGTACTAACCTCTTTATGTCTTGTTTTTCTTCAAGTTCTGCAGCTTCTTTCTGTTTTGTGCTCTGTACAAGTGAACAATCACTGGGGATAAGCATCTGTTTTGTTTGTTGTTTGTTTCCACGCTTTACTAGGACTTTAACTTGGACTTCTTTTCTTTCTCCGTTCTCATCGTCTAATTGTTCATCGCCGTTTTCACCTCCTCGACCAAGATGATGATCTTTCCCGGATCCTTCGAAAACATTCAATGGTATTGTCATGTTTAAAGCTGGTCTACCACGTAATTCTTGTTTCCGTTGCTCTATGCTCTCCTGCATCCACATACATATCAGTACTTCAAGGCCAAGATGAAACAGAGATTAGCAGATTTGTTGGTGAAACATTCCGCATTTCATTAATGTTTCAATAGATTTCTTTCACTGGTTGCCTCGATATGTCAAAGCAATGAATTAACCATGCTCATATTAAGATGGGATTATGGTATTTTAAACCTTGAAAACTACAGTTCGGTGAAAAAAAACCCTAACTATCAGGTTTTTTAAACCCTAAACTCTGATAACCGGACTTTTTAAACCGTAGTAGTTAGTACACCTTAATAACCAGGTTTTTTAAACCCTACACCTTAATAACCAGGTTTTTTAAACCGAGATTTCAAATTTAAACTTGTAATTAATCCAAATTTGGATTATATTTTTCTGTTTAATTTTGTGTTCAAAGTTAAATTTTGATCTAAAAAATCCAGTAGGGTTTGAAAAACCCAGTTATCAAAACTCAGGGTTTAAAAAACCATTTTGATAGTTGAGGGTCTTTCCACCAAACTGAGATAATTCAAGATCTAAAACACCATAATCCCTACTAAAATTGCAACGCCTAAATTTTATATTCGGACCAATAAGTTTTGTTAGGCATATTAGTAAAACTAATTTATCCATCTACCCAAAGAAGAGAAATATTAAAGGGCAGATGCATCAAACTACAGAAGAAAACGACCAAATCTAGGCTTACCTGGAGTAAAGCCTTCAATTCTTGGTCAAAGTCCGCTTGTTCCTCAGGATCCACTGCGACTACCTTCTGCCTTACACGAAATTCGTTATCATCATCAGATCCAGGTCCATCACCATCATCATAGTCATCTCCATCATCACTCTCAGAGCCCCGGTCATGGTTTCCTTCATCTAACTCTTCGTTCTGTCCACCTCGACCCACCGAGCCACTACCGGAATCACTGTCACTTTCTTCTTCGTGAACTTCACCATTTTCTCCAGTGTCTTCTTGTGCACTACTTTTCCCATTAGCAGAGATTACATTGGTAGAGGGTTTGCCTGAATGCTTTGTATCTGAGTGTCTTTCTATACTGACTTTGCCAGCTGAAGAAGCATTTTCACGCTCTTCTAGCTCTAATATAGCTGCATTAACTTCGTCAATGGTTCCGTAACGGGTCATATTGGGTCTCAAATTTGCAAATAAATCCTGCGTAAATTTTCAACAAGACAAAGGTTAAGACATAAATTTGATACCCTAAACATTTCGAACAAAGTGGAGAATCGTACAAAATTAGTTTCTGCCATCACTTTACGCAAGGTTACCTCATTTCTGCTAACATACTGTCTCTCTAATGCCCTATAGTAATATACAGAAAATAGTAACACTAACCTGCAAATCAAATTCAATATCCAGGGGAAGAGGACCCTTGCTCAGTATGTATCTCTGGAAATGTATAAAAAACTGATCAAGCCTTTTCTTTGAAGGACCTCGATCAAAGTAGTGCCCACAGGTTTCCAAAAGAATGATAACCATCCTGATACGGAAAAAATCTTCAGGCGGATCCAGCACATCTTGCTGACATCATAAAAGAAACTACGTCAGTCAATCAAAGGAATAGAGAGACAACTGAAATCAAGCGCAAAGCAAAAATACTACAGGTTAGAGCAACACAGCAATCAGTAAGACACAAGGCCCGGAACCTTTGCGGTTTATCAAAAAAAAAAAAACACAAACTGGCGTCTAAAAGTCCATAAAAACTATGACTTCTGGTTTCAGTATTTCCAGCGTTTATGTTTCCATAAGCATGCCAGGTTTATGGAAATGAGATGCTAGGTCATATCGGACATGGTACACCTACATGCCTCATTTACATAAAATGAGGAATGCAGAAATGCAGAAAATAATAGGAATAAGCTCTGGGAGAGACATGAGTTAAATTTTTCAAATGCCCAAACACATGCAAGAGGGGCCCTTAGGAGTTTCAAAAACGGTTGAAATCCAAAAGAATCTGAGACAAACATACCTCTGAAGTATCATGACCGTATAAAAGAGTTAAGTAAAGCGTCTCAAATATAACAGATGAATCTATGTGCTCGTAGTTGTACAGCTCCCCTAAGAATCTCATATGCGCCAGTCGCTTCTGTTGCGCCCCATAATCATTCAATTCAAGCCCAACCCTTATCTCCTCCAGGACCTTCAAGTGAACACAATGTGCCACGTTACTTTAGAAAACAGATCTGATACTACATAATTAACAACAAAAAACACTTTAAAACAAACTGTGACACCTCAAGCTTTATAATGAGACGACAGTATTTCAATTTGGTCATCATGTTCATTTCCATTGCATATAAGAGAGCTTATCATCTTAAATCTTTTGGCTGATGCACATTATTCCTAACCAAATGCCTACTAAACTGGCATTAGTTATCAAGTTATACCTATAACGGGAGAGGATAAGCTACATCCTTTATAAACTCAATCAAGACCCTACACATGATTCAATTCTCCAATTTTGTGTGGTTCTCCAGATACCCAGAGCGGTAAGTTATGCAACGCTATCTAAAAGACCAAAACAATACTTATCTGACTTATACGAACCATTTGTATGTGAACCCCGAAGACAACCATAGTACTTTCTTCCAATAAGACTCGGGTATTTTGGGACTTTATGAACTTGCAGGTTTAGAGAACCGGGCAACAAAAAATGAAATAAACATGGATTAGATGATGTGAAAGGAACATACCTCATCAACAACAGCCACTGCGAAGTCATCATGATAGCGGCTCAGACCAGAAGTCAAGGAAGCAATCAAGTGAATCTGACCATACTTTCCCCTGTGAACCTTCATAAAGCACTTTAAGATGTATTGCTCACATTCACTCCATGGCAACTTTCGCAGTTGCCTCAGTACACCCTCAATGGAATCTTTTTCAAGATCTGAGAATAGCAATTTTCGAATATACTGCATATGTTTGAATAGGTGTTATAAGAAAAAAGAAGTAACCAACGTAATTGTAAAGCACAATATTATTCAACTTACAAAAAAAAACACTGTAGCAGGAGACTAGTAAGTACCTGATGCAATGGTGGACGAACTTTAGAAATTCTTGCAGATCTTTCAGGCGGCTTACAAAGGTAGTAAGCATTTTCCACAAGAGTGCTTTGACGAGGATCTAAGTTCTTGACATTTTTTAGGCGCATCAGTATGTCCAACATATTAGTCATCCTGAGCGTGGTCTCAGGAGACCGGTAAAGGAAACGGCCACATGTCTCCAGAAGATTGCAAGCAACATCAATATTATGATGAGTAAATTCATCTAAGCAAGCCTGCAAAAAAAGAAGGATGTGAACATTTTTGTTCAGCCAAAATGGCTCAAAGTCTCATCGGAGATGGTCTGGGCCAGTGATGATGTGTTTAGAGTCCTATGTGGAATTCTAAAAAGGGACCCTACTATTCAAAGGTAGACAAAGTTATACATCAAATAAAGTAGTTTAGAAACATATAGTTATTTCATCTCGCATGCCTCGAGCCCAACCCTAGGGATTGTAGTATCCCCAAGCACTTACTTTTCAATAAGCCACAAGCAACACATAAGTGAAACCAACCTAACATATAACAACGTAAACATCCCTACAAAATCCACATGTTAATTGTTTGAGCAGTTATACCTTCAAACAACTGAATACAAGACCAGCAGGTGCAATTTTAAACTTGCAGAGTTCCCCAATAAATCTGATGTTTCGGATCTTTGTTTCAATATTCATTTGATCCTGCACAAAGTTATATCCACGACTCCATCAGAAAATATTTTATTCAAGGTTGAACACCATTTAAGGTGGAATGTTGGGAAAAAAACTGAAAAATAGAGGCATCCGCATCGACAGAGTGAATTGACTTACACCTACTCAAATGATTGCAGTCATAGTCAGAAGTTTTGAAATTAAATTTAGTCACTTATATCTTAGACAATGCAAACTGTTCAAGCTGACCTTTTTATGAACCAGAGAATTGAACTCGTCCTCCAACATCTGCACAAGCATAGTAGGGATGTCCTTCATACACGTTGCTAGTGTTGCAACCATACGCGAGTAGTATGCTAGCAACTCCAGAGATGTTCTAGGTACATTAAATAAAGCTTTCACAAGCTTTTTTCTGTTTGTCTTGGAGTTCAGATAGCAATACTCCACCTGGAAAATAATATCATAAGAGTAAACAACAGAGGAGAAATGGGTTCGACAGCAACAAGTTCAAATAGAAAATCATTTAAATGTTTCTTACCGTTAACTGGTCAATTAGATCACGGCTTACGCAGCCAGGAAGTCTCTGTAACAATCTTTCCAAGTTTGCCCCATCAAGGCTCTTAACTTTCTCCT
Organism: Aethionema arabicum; assembly: GCA_000411095.1. Taxonomy (NCBI): domain Eukaryota; kingdom Viridiplantae; phylum Streptophyta; class Magnoliopsida; order Brassicales; family Brassicaceae; genus Aethionema; species Aethionema arabicum. The sequence goes on along the minus strand of KE151693.1, from coordinate 196,381 downwards.
TCTCATTTTCCACTTTCTTGTCACTATCCTTTTCTTTCCCTTTTTCCTTCTTTGTATCCTTATCTACTTCTTCCTTCTCTTTTGGCTTCTCAGTGTTTGACCCATCAGCCAAGCTACCAGAATCAGCAGGAACCTCAACTATGTCTTCGGGTGTCTGTTGGCTTTCAATGACTTCGGAGCTAGAATCCTTCAAACAATCACAATCAAGCATGAAATCAAATTGTAGGCTTTATACCCATCAATGCAAGTTAGTTTTCACAATCCCCAAATGTGCATCATAAGATGATTTAACAAGCAAATAATATCAATCCAAGGTAGATAATTTTTGGATACATTGTCTAGCGAGTGTCCATGGTCACCCAAAGTAAACGTGATATGTGTTCTAACATAGCCAAAACAGTAAATGTATATCATAAAGAGCAGGAGTAATAGAATAAATGTAATGTGCCATCCACTCACAGGGGATTTATCTTTTGCCTTTGCAGACTGCTCATTTGATTTAGGCTCCACTTCTCCTAATAAGACTGCTGGAACAAATGCCCTAGAGAAACAATGCTTCTGACGTAAGCGATTGAAAACTAAGAAAGGAAGAGTAAGCAAAATACAGAACTAAATAATGCAGACTCATCTAAACATATTAAATGCTTTCTTGAGTCACTAGTAAACTTCTCCCATATCTTAGTCTCATACGAACATAAATAAGAGCTGACCTCAGATCAGGCAAACACTCGTAAAACGTTTTGGTCTCTTCGTCATCCCAAATAGGTTCAGGGGCAGATGTATCCTTTACAGCAACAGAGGATGAAGCTTCGTCCCCTGCGGTAAGCCTAGTGGTACCATCCTCTGGCATAACAGGAGGCTGCATATCAAGTGATTCGGCCAAGCTGCAACAAGACAAGACAATACAAAATTTATTTGGGCAGGATATATAGCTTATAGATGGACGTTATACATGAGAATGCTCAAGCAGCTGAATTTGTTCTGTTAACAATAGTTATTCTAAATATATTATGAGTACTGATAAAGATGTAAATGTGTCTGTACCACATATCCATTCCAGTCAAAGAATTGAGAGGAAACGATGAATGCTATTAATCTAACTCACTTCCAAATTCCCATTCAAGAATTTTATGGGTAAATATCTTAGCAAAGGACCTGATGCATGTGTAAGATCTGAAACATTGCACTACCTTTTTAAACTAATAACGGTAATGACATGCCATTCACTTCAAGAAAATATGATGACAGAATTAAGTGCTCAACAATAATAGTATGGGTCACAGTTAATGGCCAGTGAGCAGAAAGCTACCCCATTTAGCTCATTGATTAAATGATTAAATTTATGATATATGTTCCAAGGTTTTTTGTGACCACTCCACTATATCAACTAGAACCGATGGGATCAGGAAAACTCATTTGAAACATACGAAGAATCAACTTACGCTGAGATATTCCGATAAAGATGGTCATATGATTTCCTCAGCTTTTCATAAGAAGATACACTCTCTTCACTAAGCTCCCCTTTAGCATTGACCAGTTTTGCATTTTCTTTCTCCATTTGGAGAAGTGACTGTCAAACACAAAATATTAGAAAGCTACAAAAAAGATGGTCACATTTTCAGGCAAGTACAAAAAACAATAATATATATATATATATAACATACAAAAAGTTGAGCTAATAGGCCCACATGCAACCAATATGGATCTAACCTTGTGCTCAGACTGAAGGACATCTGCGAGAGCATCATAATATGTGTTGAAAGGTTTTCTAAAATTCTTTTTCTGTTCTGCAGTGACGTCGATAACCTTATAAAACTAGATAAACTTTAGTCAGTATTAACTATATACCACAAAAATATCAACGATGGATAAATTGTAATGAACAGCAGTGAACCCAATAGCACTTCAATTCAACTGATCTTAAAGCCTACTTACATCTTCGTCTTGTCCAGAGATAGGAAGCCCCAGAAATACTCTTCCTTGCCGAGCAAAACTGGCAAGAAGTGTCAAATTAGTCTGAGTCGTGTCTCTGTCTTTCAAATGTTCAACACTGGCAAGATCCTTAATAATACTGATGAAAATGTTACTATCTTCTATTACTCCAACATAGTATAGCTCCAGAAGAAGTTTTAGTGTACTGCGCTTTTTCATGGCCTTTGAGTTTTTGTCTGTATCTAAATCGTCGGCAGATTTTCCAGGAAAGAAAACTTTCAGGAGCCCTTGCGTTAGACTAGGAGAAAACTCTTTATACCTTTGATGAAGTAGCGAGCATATCTGTCAGAAAACATGAATATCAGCTAGGGTACAACGTTTTGCAACAGATACAGAACAGAGAACACTTTATGGCCCATAAAAAGTAGCAATCTGGAAAGAGAACACGTTATCATCTGAACCAAGAAGACAAGGTATCTTCCATGCGAAACCTAAACTGGACTAATAGCAAACACAAAGCAGTCAAGTGTAATAAAGACTGTTTAAACAAAGAAAATAATATTGAAAATCTCGATGAGACATGTTGCTCACAAGGACAGCATGAATTACACCAAAACACGTCTCTGATCTACTACAATCTGTAACTTTCTAATAGTCAATAACTTCTTAACCAAATGTTAACATATTACAGGTACAAATAGGCAAGATAGGAAACAGAAACACCAACCTGAACAGCTGCCTGTATGTCTGAGCTTTTGAGCTTGGCCTCACAGATGGCCGTAACTGCTTCACTAACGAATTTGCTAAGGTTTACACCTCGCAGCTCATCCATCAGCCCTTCTCGCTGCTCCTCATTGATCTGCTTTAACTTCTTAATAACTGCTGTATTGCGCTTGATGCTAGAATCTAACGTCCTGAGATATGCGGAATCTGCAACAAGGACAACACAGTATAGTAAGAACTCGAACTACAGTTTCTAAACTAGAATCATCCTACGTAGTGTGTCAATTTCTGAATGGTTCCTGGTACATGCTTACAGATTAAGCACTCCACCACTGACATAAGCATTGAAAGAAAAAAAAAACCCTAAATGGTCAATTCAAGTTATGGAAGCTCGTCTTATCCAAAAGATCATGTCACTGTAACGAAGAACCATTGGGAAGCAGAACACTTAATACAAAAATTCCACGAAACCACAAAGAAATACCGAACCTGGCCTTTCAGGATTCAAGTTACTCTGACGAAGACTCAATTTAGCTTCAATTGACTTCTTAATCTCCTCAAGACGAGCAAGAGCCTCCTGCAACACCACAATAAGGTAATAAGTATCGAATCAAAGCAAGCGATAAGGTTCAAAAACAGGAATAACGAAAGCATTTATGAAGAAGTTAAGAACGAAGAGCATCGTGAAGATCATCATAATTTCAATATCCTCAAAATCGAACCTCGTCATCTTGTTTATCGTTGTGGTTTTCCTCTTCTTGATTATCCATTAGGGTTCAGGTGGATAACGCCGTATGAAATTAAGGAAATCTGAGAAGCAAGTGATCGCAGTTTTTGATCGGAATTAGGTTTTGTTTTGATACTTTGCGCCCGGAGGAGAGACGATGCAAAACCGGTCTACGATTATTAGTAACTAACATAAAGACGGCACATTGAGAATGGAACACATAAAACGGGTCAAAAAAAACCCATTAGACAAAACGGGTCGTTTGGCCTTATTATAATACTAAATTAAATGATTTTTAATTTTTTCCCCCGAATTAATAGATTTAATATGTATATTAAATGATTTTTCCCATTTATAACATAGTTTTAAATGCCTTACCATTAAAGTTGCTAAAATTATTTTTTTGGAAAAATTTAACTCCTCAGATTAATTAACCAATTGTGATTGTGTTACGATTTATTTGGAATTCTAGTTTAAAAAAAAAAAAATTAAACTACGGTAATCGCCAACAAATATACTTGGCATCGTGTTAAAACGAGTTTAAAATAATTCAAAAATTCATGATTTAAAAATCAGAAACAAAAAAATTTCACTAACAAAGCAAAATTTAGGATTTATCTCACCATAAATCTCAAAATGTTAAGTTTTAAAGTTCATGATTCTAAATCAAAAGATAGATACTTTTTTACTAAAATTGTAAAATTTATGGTTCATTTTACCATAATTTCTTAAATTGTGAACTATAACTAGTTTTTAAATTATAAATTTTGATAATCATTTTTTTAACCATGAACCATGTTTTTTATACCATAATCCAAAAATTAAACATAAAATTATATTTAAATAATTAATCAAATTATTGAATTTAGTTTTAGTATTAAAATTTGATTTTGTATTCAGTATTTAATTTCGGTTGAAAATAAATTTGATTATCAAATGTCAAAATTAAAATGACTAGTTCTCCCCATTCGAAATTTGGAAAATAATCATTTTGATAGAAAAAAATTACTTTACAAAAAATAATTGAGATTTTAAAAATATAATAATATTTGTTGGAGACAGTGATGTAAAGGCATGACACGTTTAGCTCACGAGCCAAAAGAGCGTAATTTATTCATCAACGCTCTCTTTTTCTCTTCCCTTGACTTTGGACGTCGCAAATTTCATTTTATTCTCTTTCTTTCGTCCATGGCGGTTTCTCACCGTCTCTTTAGGCCGCTGCAATCGACGACGAAGAATACTCTTTCTTCTTTCTTAATTAGGTCTCTCTCTTCTTCTTCTTCTTCTTCTGGCTCCTCCCTAAATCCCGAAATTGACCTTGAGGAGGCGACGGCAGAGCTCGAGAAGTCTTCGTCTCCTTCTAAGGGTAGAAATTTTCATTGGGTGTTTCTTGGATGTCCTGGTGTTGGTAAAGGTACATATGCCTCCCGTCTCTCTACTCTCCTCGGTGTTCCTCATATTGCTACTGGTGACCTTTTACGCGACGAGCTCTCCTCTTCTGGACTCCTCTCTTCTCAGGTTAGGGTTTTTTTCAGAATCTCCCTTCATCATCGTTCGTTATCTTCTCCTTACGTTAGAAATTTCTCGATTGACGATTCATTTGTTATCCCTGTTAAGTTGGACTTTGATTTTTTTTGTACTTTCCTGAAAAATCAGATGTTGTAAAACACGTTTTTGTTCTCTGTTTGTGTTGAAATCACACTCAATAGAAGTTTATGATTGAAGAAGATCCGTAGATTTAATGTTATGCTCAGTGATCTTGTAAAGTTAGCTGCATAATCTTGGCTTACAGTGAGTTGTTCCTTTGTCTCTGATGTTACATATTCTGATATTGCTCGTTAAAAGGCAATTGCTACCTACCTCTTGCTTTGAAATAGCTCAAGGAATTGTTGTAAATTGTTCCTTACGCCTCAATGCTAAGCTTCCTGGCCTCATCCTCTTGGTCTGGTGATATCTGAAGTGGCGTTCCATGTCAACGAACCATAACAAATCTCGTAACCGATAAGAAATGATATAGTCCATGTCCCTACTTTGTAATTTGTTAGGCCTATGACCGTAAGACTTAGTTTAGGGAGGAAGCTGGTGCAGATTCTGGCCTCTTGGCATGTGCTTATGGAGGAGCACATTGTGTCAAAGGCTTGAATTGACTGTGAGAGGAAACTGCACGGCTTTGAATTTTGGTTTTGTAGAGTGAAACACCATGACTCTGAGTCTTACTTAGTCTTAAGCAAGAACTGAAACTTCATTTGATGTCATTTGGAGTAGATGATGAGTTTTGGTTAATTGTCTAATATGAGGCCACATATGTCTTCCTTATACTCTGCGAAGAACTGATTGTGCCTTTCAAGAGGAACGAATTTAGAGTTATTGATATCTTTGTTGAACCAGAATGTTTTGAAATGGAGTTCGTTATTGAATATTTGAATCTATTTCTTTTCCCATTAGTTCTTAGTGTAACTCTTACTCTGAAAATAGATGTTACTAGATAACATATGCATAGTTTTGAGATTAACCATCAAAGTTTCTATATGCTTTTTTGTCAATCCTCTCTGTATTACTGTGTAGTTAAAGGAGCTTGTCAACAATGGCAAATTAGTTCCTGATGAAATCATAATAAGTCTGTTATCAAAGCGTCTCGAAGCTGGCAAAGAGAAGGGCGAATCTGGATATATTCTTGATGGTTTTCCAAGAACCGTAACACAAGCGGTGAGTATTTCAATGGAGGATTCTTTAGAAACCTGGTTAAAGTTTAACCACCCTCTTTGTTTTGGATTTTAGGAAATACTGGAAGGGGTAACTAATATCGATCTGGTGATAAACTTAAAGCTTCGTGAAGAGGCATTACTTGCTAAATGTTTAGGAAGAAGAATTTGCAGCGAATGTGGTGGAAACTATAATGTTGCTTGTATTGATATCAAAGGTGATGATATAACTCCCAGAATGTATATGCCTCCACTTCTTCCTCCACCAAACTGTGAATCAAAGCTTATAAGCCGAGCTGATGATACCGAAGAAGTTGTCAAGGAAAGACTCCGGATCTACAATGAAATGGTATTGTTCTTTCATGTTATTTTTCGATCCTGAACTATTTCTATTTGGCGAAATAAACCTTCAACTTTCAAAATGGTTTTTTAAAACCTTGAACTTTGATAATCCCTAAACTTTAATAACCGAGTTTTGTAGACTGATATCTCAAATTTAAACTTGAAACTAAAGCATAATTAATCCAAATTTGGAATATATTTTTGGGTTAAATTTTGAGATTTATGATTTAATTTTGTGTTTATAGTTTGATTTTGATTTTTTAAAAATTCGTTAGGGTTTAAAAAACCTGATTATCAAAGTTCGGGTCTAAGTTTTCACCGGAGAGGAATAATTTAGGGTCTAAAATAATATGTTCCCTTCTTTCTACTTACTCTGCATCATAAACATAGGATTTGGTATGTCTGTTATGTTTTTGACATTGTTCTGTTTTTTGACATCATAAACTTTCAAAGTGGTTTTTTAAATCTTGAACTTTGATAACCGGATTATGTAACCCCTAAACTTTGATAACCGAGTTTTTAAAACCGAAATCTCAAATTTAAATTTTGACATTGTTCTGTTATCAGACACGACCAGTGGAGGAGTTTTATCGCAAACGTGGGAAGCTGTTGGAGTTTGATTTACCAGGTGGGATCCCTGAATCATGGTCCAGACTTCTTCGAGCATTGCACCTTGAAAACCTTAGTGATAAACAGTCTTCTGCAGCAGCTTAAGTAGCCGTCACTATCTCTGTATTGTACGATGTTAATGGAACTTGTGGTGCATTCTTTGCTCGAGCAAATGTTCTTGGAGCATTATATATGCTTAAAGGAAGAAGAATAGGTAAGTGAATAAAAAAGAGAGATAGATACATATCTCATTCCTGTTACTGTTCTTGGCAGAAAGTGATGCATATAAGTACATAGTCACGTTTCTTTCTTCATTGTGGTCCACCATTAGATCATTTAGATCTGTGTTTTTTTTTTTTGTGAAAAGTAGGAAAATAATATGTGATTTCTAAACGATAAATTAATATCTATTCCGCTCAAATATTTGTTAAATTATGGTAATAGTAAAATGTGAAAGATTGAATTAAAAAAATATTGAAGAATTATCTAAAATAATTCGATTTATGAGGTTTTTACAAATTTGTCTTACTGTATGAATGTATAAGAATAATATCATTTGGTTTAATGTCAAAGATATTTTTGCGAAAAATGTCTAAATTATGGTATTTTTAAAAAAAATATAAAATATATATATAATATATATATAACTGTTTGGTATTATACCGTGAGAAATTTTGTTAATGAGAGTACAATAAATGTAAAAAATATCATCAGCAAAAAATTTAGATATGAAAAGATGGAGTTAAAATAATTTGTTGACAAAAAAAAGGAGTTAAAATAATTTATGTCGGTTGTATTGTAATTTTTGTTGGATGTTATTTTTGTGATTTATTTTAACATATTTTGTTATTATCAATTATCAATAATATAATTAAAAATGCTAATAAACAACTATTTAATTTATTAACAGGAAAAAATAGAGAACTCTCTTTAAACATTTTCTCCTAACGAAGTATTATATTATTTTTGATTTTTCTGGTACATTGTTAAAGATTTAGAATTGTTTTTGTTATTATAATTTTCTAAAATTTTGTATTAAAAAAGTAACAATAACATAGATTCTAGTACACTTATTTTTTTTTTTAATTTTTAATGGAACAGATTATAACCTGGCTTAAAAAAAATTTACGGAATTAAAAATCTAGATATTTATATTTGAAAAAATAAAATCCGAAAGAAATAATAATATCCATTAAAAATGGATCTATCACAAATATCGATATTTTAGAGACTATTTGGCCTTGTACCCACCCACTCCTCCCTTCCATGCGCACCCTTACCTCACCCGGCGCATCTTAGCCCTCCTTCTTCACGCTGCATTATTGCTGCCTCTCCACAGCTCTAGGTTTTCTCGGATTCGGGACTCTCCTCACCACCATTCGTGTTTTTCGTTCTCTTCC
>KE151693.1:142007-187827 GCA_000411095.1 Aethionema arabicum | reverse complement strand
TTCCTGATCGGGCCTCGTGTCGGCTATGGCCCAAGACGACGTCGTCACGGGGGATTGTAACAGTTTTGGTGGTCATGTTCATCTCCATGGTAGCGAAGATTCTCTGCTTCGTAAGGGATATTCGCTATCGCATCCGCAACAATTGTCTTCCAAAGTGCTTACATTACCTACCATATTAACCCTTGGTCGTGTCGCTGCCGTCCCGCTTCTCGTCGCAAGTACGATAAGTTTGTTGCCTGAAATTGTCTGTTTTATCAGAATTCTCACCGCGTATAACATCATCATTGTGTCATTTGATTTTAACGTTTGGATCTAACAAGAAATTATGGTTTCTATGGCTCCGTAGAATCGTTTTGAGCTGTAATTAACATTTGACACATATTTGCTTTTTCTGCGGTTCATGAAAATAGACTGAGCTCTTCGATTGAGTTGAATATGCTTATTGCTAAGAATAATTTATGATTTCTCTGGCTCTATAGAATCATTTTGAGCTGTAATTTCTTATTTTTGTGGCTTGAACACAATACTTGACAAGTATTTGCTTTTTCTGCGGTACATGGAAATAGATTAAGCTCTCGATTGAGTTAAATTAGGTTATTGCTTATAATACCTCCCTTGAAGCTGCCAAACAGTTTTTTGAGTTTTTCTTCCTGATAAACTGTTGGAGTGTTGTGTATTCCATGTAAATTGTTCATCGTTTTGTGTTTGTGCAGCCTTTTATGTTGATAGTTGGTGGGGAACAACGGCCACAACAACTATTTTTGTTGCAGCAGCCATTACAGACTGGCTTGACGGCTATCTAGCAAGAAAGGTACCTTCTTCTCCACCATTCTTTCTATATTTTGTTCTGTAACATATTCAGGTTGCGTTTCAAATTGTAAGCTTGATGGTGAGATGTTTTGATTTTCAGATGAGTTTAGGTTCTGCGTTTGGTGCATTTTTGGATCCAGTTGCAGATAAGGTGCAGACTTTCTTCCTTAACACCTCCCCTTTGATTATTTGATTTTTCATTCCAAGGTTCAATGTAGTGGAGGAGTAATATATAATCAATAATTTGGTTTTTTAACTATGGTATTCAGCTTATGGTTGCCGCTACATTGATTTTGCTGTGTACAAAACCGATTGACGTCGGTGTATTAGGACTGGCTCCATGGTTATTGACGGTATCTGCTATTGCCATCATTAGTAGGGAGGTGAGATATTGAAATTAACTCTATTCCTAAATATTTTCAACTTATCTGTCATGGCTTCTGCATTCTGAGCTATATGATACATTTTTCACGTAGATTACTATGTCTGCAGTAAGAGAATGGGCTGCATCTCAAAGTGGCAAGCTTTTAGAGGTATTTTAATCACCAAACATACACACTCCTCTATCTTAGATCTTTTTTGTTTCTGCTCTTACATAAATATGACATGGTGTTCATACCCCACAGGCTGTTGCTGTAAATAACTTGGGGAAGTGGAAAACTGCGACGCAGATGACAGCTCTAACGATACTTCTTGCTAGCCGAAATAGCAATGACGGTCGGCTCGTAGCTTTGGGTGCTGGTTTGCTTTATGTATCAGCAGGATTATCCATATGGTCTTTAATCGTTTATATGAGGAAAATATGGAAAGTATTACTCAAGTAGAAATCATCTATTTGGTCTTTTTCCTTTAGCCAGACAGTTACACCATTATATATCTTCGGGAAAAAGCTGACTGGTGTTTTTTCTGGAACTGCACAGCTCTATACTCTCTTATAATGCTTTAGTTATGTTATCAGTGTTCTTCAACTCAGATTGGTTTATATAATATCTGAATTATACCATGCTGCATCAAGGAACGTTGCTTGTGGCTGCAAAGGAGCAGAAAACATTAGAATGCTGTAGCAGTATTACATGGGCTGATGTCTGAAACCGCAAAATGAAGAAAGAGCTGCAGCAGGCAAGTTTTGTAATAAATTTGTAGAGTTGGTTTGATGAAATACAAGAGGATGAGGAAGTGTTGCCTTTCGTCGTGTCGATGGTTTGCTTCCTTTCCCTGTTTTCTAGTTTACCAAAAAACACTACAAATGTGGAAGCTTTAATCTTTGTGTGCAGAGATCAGTCTGGTTCCAAAGAGATTTTAGACTGTAACAAACTCTATCCATATATTTCTGTTAAACACTTCTTACTTTGCTTTGCATCTTTCCTTAAATTCTTCGAACAGGTGAGTCAGTTTACTTCATTGAATCAAGACTCCATCTTATTACTTGGTACTGGAGTAGCTGCCATCTTCATCTTCTAGCTTCTTCACTGGTAAAAGTCACTGAGACACATCAGCTTGAACTCTTCCAGGTTCAGGTTAGTCATCTATGATGGTTTTCGTTTCCTAGTGTTGACCCTACTTTGTTTGCTTGATGGTACTGTCTGTCACTACCTAGTACTGTTCTGTAGTGCCATGAGTAATTCTCTTCTGATTTTGGAGATGTTTTTGGTTAAAGTACAAGATTTCTTCATGGAGTTTCTCGGCCATGGTACTAGGTTTCATATGGTACTAGGTTTCATCTACTAGGTTTCATATGTACTCTTTTCTCGAGTGTTTTTACACATTTTGTTCAGCAAGCTGATCTCTCCTCCAGCTAGAATGTGTCGAGCTTGGAACGTTCTCTAATGCAGCCTGTAACTCAGCTCTTTCTCCTTTTCTATATGTAAGTCCTAATCTGTCTTTTACCTTTCTGATTTCGTCACTTGCGGAAACCCTAGAACACCATTGGCGACTGCAAATCCCAAAGCCCTGACCCTCTCCTCTTTCATCTCTAAAATAGCCCCAACCAAAGCTGAAATATGAAAAAAAAAAAAAAAAAAAGGTTAAGTCTCTCGTCAGTTTCTTCGTTGGAGTCAGCATAGTTACTATTTTACATGCCTCTTCTTACTATGTAGAAAGATTTGTTGATGTTCTGCAAGAGAGAGGGCTTGAAATAAGCAATAAATTAACAAAGCTTTAGATGATCCATAACAAAAAAATTCCGTGTAAAATCAACTTTAAATTATAGATGAAAAGTTTAAGACATTCACTTGTTTTTTTAGTTGATAAATAAATGAATACATTGTTTATTAGGATATTTAATTTATTTAGGGATCTTATGATAATAGTATAATGTGAAATAATTTTTTTTTAATTTGTTAAGATGTGATCGATTTAAATAATAAAGTATGGTTGATTTACAGTTATATTACGAAAAATAGCATAATAAAATCATAAATATGCTAGAGAAAAGTTAGCAGCAAAGCTAATTTACATATGTTTTCTTGTAATTTTAATCAATATTTTTTAAAAATTGTGTAATTGTAAATCCATCATATTTAGATATAAAAAAAAATCAAATATCATCGTGAATACATTAAAATTCACGACAAAACAGAAAAAATTAGTCAAAACAGAAATTAAACCTTAAAAAAGTTTGATTAAAGGATTCTAATTTTTTAATAGCCGTAGGTTTAACTGATGTAAAATTCGGCCCGCGAACTGTTAAAACGATTCCTACGGCTTAAGTATCCTAAACCCTCTCAGTATAAATACGTCATCTCCTCGATTTCGCATTTGTTCTAAATTCAGATACCCTAAAATATCCTCCTACTGAAGAGGTCTTCTTCTTCTTCATCGTTTCCAATCTCGGAACAGATTGATCCTGAAAAATTCGTCTCCTGTAAAGCTTGCACGCTTTGCCCATGCTCAGATCCGGTCTCACCTCGTTAACTATCGATTTCAATTGGCGGCGCACGTTTCGGCCATGCGCACGCTTTCCTTCCCCGGCGCATTTTAGTCGTTCTTCACGCTGCATAATTACTTCCCCTACAGTTCTAGCTTTTCCGATTCGGAAGTGTCGCCATCGCCTTTCGTGCTTTTCTTCCTCTTCGTCGGAGAAAAGTGGCTCGTCGTCTTCTCGATCGGGTCTGGTGTCGAGTATGAGTCAAGATGACCTCGTCACAGGGGATCGAAACAGTTTTGGCGGTCAAAATCATCTCGATGGTAGCGAAGATTCTATTCTTTGTAAGGAATACTCACCACCGCCGACTCCATCGCCGCCAAAATCATCTTCCAAAGTGCTTACATTACCCACTGTATTAACTCTTGGTCGTGTAGCTGCCGTTCCACTTCTCGTCGCAAGTAAGCTAAATTTCTTATCTGCAATTGCTATTTTATCAGAAATCTGGCCGCATAAAACATCTTCATCGTCTCATTTGATCTTAACGTTTGCATCTACCAAGAAATTATGAATTCTCTGTCTCTATAGAATCATTTTAGAGCTGTAATTGTTTCTTTTCGTGACTTCAACACAACATTGACCCAAATTTGATTTCTTTGGCTCTGTAGCATCATTTTAGAGCTGTAATTGTTTCTTTTCGTGGCTTGAACACAACATTGTACACAAATTTGCTTTTTCTGCTGTACATAAAAATAGACTTAGCTCTCGATTGAGTTAAATATGCTTATTGCGTATAGTACCTCCATTGGAAGCTGCCAGAGTTCTTGAGCTTTTCTTCTTGAGTTAAGCTGCTCGATCCAGTGTTTTGCTTGTATCTCATGTTAATCGTTTTGTTTTCCTGTAGCTTTTTATATGGATGGTTGGTGGGGAACAACGGCTACAACAAGCATTTTCGTTGCAGCAGCCATTACAGACTGGCTTGACGGCTATCTTGCAAGAAAGGTACCTTCTTCTCCACCGTTCTGTGTATATTCTGTTCTGTAACATATTCACTGCAATCTTGATTAGTGATATGCACATTTCAGATGAAGTTAGGTTCTGCATTTGGTGCATTTTTGGATCCAGTTGCAGATAAGGTGCAGACTATCTTCCTTAACAACGAACCCCTTTGATTCTTTAACTATTCTTTCCAAGCTTCATTGTAGCAGAAAATTATGATCAATAATCTGGCCTATATCTTTGGTGTTTAGCTTATGGTCGCTGCTACATTGATCTTACTGTGTACAAAACCGATGGAAGTCGGTGTATTAGGACCAGCTCCATGGTTATTAACAGTACCTTCTATTGCCATCATCGGTAGAGAGGTAAGATACTGAAATCTGAGTCTATTTTTGTTAGCATCGCTTCTGCATCTTGAGCTGTAATGATACATTTTTCCACCTAGATTACTATGTCAGCAGTAAGAGAATGGGCTGCGTCACAAAACGGCAAGCTTTTAGAGGTATGTTACTCACCAGCATACACCTCCTCTATCTCTGATACGAAACCATTTAAGAGCTTTTTGCTTCTGTTCTTACATAAACATGACAGGCTGTTGCTGTAAATAACTTGGGCAAATGGAAAACTGCGACACAGATGACAGCACTAACGATACTTCTCGCTAGCCGAGACAGCAGTGCTGGATGGCTCGTAGCTTCTGGTGCAGGTTTGCTTTATGTTTCTGCAGGACTATCTGTATGGTCCTTAGTTGTTTATATGAAGAAAATCTGGAAAGTACTACTCAAGTAGAACTCATCTATTTGGTCTTTTGCTTTGTCCCTGCACGGCTCTACACTTGAACATAAACACAAAGATGAGATAGCTCCAGCAGTTCCAAGACAGTTACAACACCATATATCTTCTGGAAACCTCACTGGTGTTTTCATGGAACTGCACAAACACTATACTCTTAAAAAATGCTTTATTTATTGTTATCAATATTCATCATCTCAGATTGGTTTGTATAGTATCTAGCTTCACCATGGCTCCATCAAGAAACCCTCCTATGGCCGCAAGGAACAGAAACATTTGAATGATGCAGCAAGTAAAGGAAAGAGCAGCAGACACAATTTTGTAAGAGTTACCTTTCTTGTCATTGGTTAGCTTCTTTCCTTATTAGACGGTCTGCTCTGGTCTGGTCTTGTCTGGCTGCAACAGATTTAGGATTTGTAACAAACTCTTGTCTAGATTCCTCAGCAACATTATTTCATTTTATAGCAAACCCTTGTATTCACAAGGGTAAAAGTTATGACTTATGAGCTATCCAAAGTAAAAATCAGAAACTATAAGAAAAAGAAAAAAAACCAATCTAAGAGAACAATAACCTAACAAAACCTATATGAGCCTTTTAAGCACAAAAGAGCATGAGGAAAATAAACATTATTATACACAGATGCATATTATACCTCTTTTTGTTAGAACGGAAGTGGACTTGAGGGAATATCGACATACTTGTTTCCAAGCATGTCTTTAAGTATTGAGATTTGACCTTCAAGTATCAGTTTATCTTCCTCCAATTGCTCTATCTTCTTCTTCATCGTTTCCATCTCTGACTCCATAAGCTTGTTCCTCTCGCTACATTCCTTGAGCTTTCTCCATGTCTGCTCTCTTTCATCTGACACTTTTGGTAACGTAACTCTCATGTTCTCCAGTTCTTTAGCAGTAACGTCGAGTTCGATTTCAAGCCGGTTAATGCTTTCGTCTTTCTTCACCATCTGATGTCAAAGACATTGAAGGTTAGTTTTGTAGGACAGCTTCTAGAAGTCAGAATAAATAAATCTGTTTTTACCTGCAGCTTGAGGTCTTTTACGTGGTGGGAGTTAACTGAAAGGTTGTCTAAGGTGTTTTGAATCTCACATCGAAGAATCTCATTACCACGTACTGCTGCTGCAAGTTCTGCTTGCAGCTGTTCGATTTCTTGTTCCTTAGAATACAATTTATCTCGTAATAAACTCGTCACTAGTGTTTCAGCTCTCAGTTCAGCTCTCAGGGTTTTCTACATCAGAGATAAATGTGAATCATATTAGCAAAGATATATGTAAACCTATGTCGAAGAAATTAGCAGACATCAGATGATAAGAAAATCAACAAATTTTCTATACTCACCTCTACTGATTGGTTGTTTGGCTCCCTAGGCTTACCAGGACTTGATTCTGAATTTGATGACATTCTACTGAATTTCTCAAGCAACAAATTGGTTACTATCTCCAAACTTCTCTTCAAGTTCTCAGTTCCACGCCGTATTCCATGAACTTTAGTTTCAGAATCAATAATTAGCTGCTCACTTAATCCACTATTCGTTATTTGAGTTTCCTGAAACTGAGGTGATGTTTCTTTGATGAACTTCAGTAACTTGTAACATATCTGAGTGCTCTCATTTAACATTGAAAGACCTTGTTCTTGCAAGTTGCATACACGCATCTTCATCTCATTATCTAGCTTAAAGGTCGTGAGATCAACATCTTCTGCATTTTCTTTTAGACGATTCAACAGACAGATTTTCTCATGACGAAGAGAATTGGCTTCAAGATTCATTGATGCTATCTCCCTTCTTAGTGAGAGTTCAACCCCTGTCAATCTTATTTGTTCCATCTGCAGTTTCTGAGCTAACTGTTCATATTTCTCTAAAGGTTGTTTCTTACTTTCCTCAGAGAAACCATTTCTAAGTCCTTGGATTGTCTCCTCTTGTTCTTTGCAAGTTCTGAGAATTTTTGTTATAGATTTGTGCAACTCCCTGCATTCTGTATCTTTTTCTTCAAAATTTCTTCTTAAGCAATCAAAATCTTCTGTAGTGGATGTGTAACTCTCTTCTAACTTGGAGATGTTTTGCTTAAGATACAAGTTTTCTTCATGGAGTTCCTCAGCCGTGATAGACAACTCCGTTACTCTTTCATCCAAATTTGTGATCATATCTACGTTTTCAATTTCCTTTTCATGGAAATTTGATACTTCTTTCTGGAGTGAGACATTTTGTTCAGCAAGCTCTCTGACACGCTCCCGTAGCCTCTTCTCCTCCAGCTGAAATTTCTCGAGTTTTGATGTCCACTCACCTGACCTTCGATCAAGCTCTTTCTCTAATCCAGCTTGTAACTCTCTCTTCTCCTTTTCTAGTCTCTTTATATGTAAGTCCCAATCTGTCTTTACCTCTCGGATTTCTTCCCTAGCAGAATCCCTCTCAAGCATTTGCGACCGCAAAAGACTTACAACCTCAAATGCCAAGCCGACCCTCTCCTCTTTCATTTCTGTAATAGCCCCAACCAAAGCTGAGATATTCAAGTCATGGTCTGAGAAAAAGTTCTGCACTTCCCGTTCTTCAGAAAAGAAGTTCAGTCTCTCCTCAGCTTCTTTGTATTTCTTAACTAGCTCGGAATCAACATTGTCTTCCATACTAGCGTTGTTAGTGCCCACATGCCTGTTCTTACCATGTGGCAAGATTTGCTCTTCTTCTGCATGGTCATCAGCGTAATATGCGTTTGCAGTTTCAACATGTTTAGCCAGTGGAACATTGGCGGCAACATCCGTGTTTGAGTCAAGAGTTCTACCATGGTATCCACCATAGACATCTTGTAGCGTGATGGGATCATAACTTGACGCTTTTGACTTTCCGTGAGTTTTTGAGAGTCTTTCAATTACGCTTCTCGCAAGTGAACGAGGGGATGCATCCTTCAAACCATTTTCCGGCCAATCAGTATAAGAGGAATTCAGGCGGGTACCTTCAGATTTTTGTTTATCTAGTGATAAAGAACACTGAATTCGTGGGGGAAGCTTTCTTCCTATGCTCCCAGAAACATTACTACGTGAAGAACTGTTCTTTTGCTTACTCCCTTCTAAGTGCTCTTCTCCATCAATGTAACGATCCAGGACTTGACTTGAGACATTACTAGAACAAGATGACGAACTTCCAGATGAATCATGTACTTCGTACATGTGACTATGTTTTCCTTCATGCTGTCTTTCTCTATACTGTCTTTCTGGAGTAAGACATCTGAAACACAGAAAGAACCAATATCCCTTCAATCAACACGGAATCAAAACACAGAGATTAACAATGTCATAATAAAGAAGACAACAATTTTTACCGAGATGAATGATTTCGTAGCCGATGCTGGCTGCTATTAGCGTTTCTTGAACCACTCGAGGAAGTTCCTCTAACTTCATCAACGAGAAAAGCAGCAGAAGACAATGAATGGCTTCGTCTGAAAGCCGGACCTCCAGACACTTCACTCTGAGTCTTCATCAAAAGACTCTTTGAACTATTGGAATCCTGTTCATCCTGATCACAAGATTGGTTTTTCACTCTACTTTCTGATGCTTTTTCCCGGCGAACCTGTTTATCAGTTCCATTACCAGATGATGATTTGAAAAAGAAAAGCTTCTTCATAGGTGTATCTCCAGTAAAAAGACGAGCTCGAAAGGGGAACTACAACACTCCAGCTGGAATCAAATCATACATAATAAAAAGAACAATCAAATTAACAGATCGAAAAAAAGTATACACGGACACTGATTTGATTCCTACACGTTGCGATCAAGATAAACATGGAGGGATGAGCCAGTAATCATGAAACAACAACAAAGTTTAAAAAACAAAAAGCGAACTCAAATACAGCGCAAAAAGAGTGTTCCAAAGAGAATTCACCATAGTTTTAAGAAATTGAAAGAAAGATCAAGATAGCTAAAACTTCAAAAGTTGACTGATCCTAGTAAACAACGAGACGTGATTAAAGACTAAATTACCCTTAAAATTTTCCACTAAAAACCCTAGAAATGAATGGATCCAATCGTCCAAGTCGAAGAAACTGAGTCCGAGTTGCGGAGAATACAAAACCTCTTCGCCGATTCTTCTCTTCAACGAATTAAACGCCAGTGAATACCAGAATTTTCAGTCAGAGTCTCAGAGAATCGAAAGAGGCAAATGAAAAAGCGGCTACAAGTTTATCATTCATATATGATTGGGAATCTATTTCGAAATTCAAAAAGAAAAAAAAAACAAAGATCTCGAGGAGGAAAATCCAGAGTATAATGAAGTTACCATAAACAGAGATTCTCCAAATCGAGAATCGATAAGAACAAATAACGAGGAAGATACCGAAATCGAAACTGCAATTGCAATGCAGAAATTTGTGACGGCGTCAGATAACGTCGAGTTTCATGTAAACGGAAAGGCGGCAGAGTAAGAGGGAAAGTCGAAAAGAACACAAACGGCTTTCTCCTCCGTAAATAGATTAAGAATTCAAGGGTATTTTTGGAATATTTCTTTTTTAAATCATTTCTTTTGCGCGGACAAAGCAATTGGAGAGGCGCGGCCCGTTTTGTTTCTTATTGTGGGCCAAATAAATTATTTGTCTGACAATTAAGATTTATTTTTTGTTAATAATATTTATATTTCTTTTAACTCATGTTAGGCCATCCTCATTCGAGATCTTCATAAAATAGTTTAAACACGCTCACAAAATTATCTATTTAGTGCTTTTTTACAATAATTTAGATCTCAAAGAATTTAAAAATATTATTTTTGGATCTTTGAGAGTCACCATTGTTGGTGCCCTTATGATATTTCAAACTCACCGAAAAATCGAAATTCTATTTAATTTATGTTTTAGCTAATAAAATCGTTTTATAGCTTATATAATTTATAAAACCGGCTTATGATTTATAAATGTCAGGAGAAAAAAACTTATTTTATAATATTTCTTTATTTTATGTATTTTTATTTGTAAACTTAGAAAAAGAAAAAAAATTGAAAGAGTAAAGTAGTTCGGTGGTTTCTATCATAAGTATTGTTCTTTGATTTTTTAGAAAATCGGGTTTAAATCGCGGAAATATGTATTTAAGTTGTGTTCAGCTTGTGTAACCGACTTTGTGACTCTCATGTTAAACTAATAGGAACGATCTGTGACTCATATATAAAAAAAAAATAATAGAAAAAAAAACACACCGTTGAAGGAGTAAATGTAAATAAAACAAGTAACAGTCTTCAATAAATAAATAAAACAATCTTAAATTGCTCGCCAAAATATTTAATTATATTGTATTTTTCTTTTATAGGTAATTATATTGTTAGCTGAATTTTCTAAACATATATATGTAATTCAACATAAATTATTAAGGCATCCAATGGTTAAGAAGTTGAAGTTGCTTAAAAATTGAATTTTTTAATATATTTTTCTTTTTTGGATTTAAAAAAAAAAATGACCATTCACGGGCCGCCACGTAGTTAATGGGACCCGTGAATAGTGTAAACACTAACTCTTAGATAAAGGTTTTAAGCATTTTATTTGGCACAAAAACCAATAAAAATGGCTTTAAGCAACCCTTAAGCTTCTCCAATGGAAATGACCTTATTATCTAAATAAAAAACATCTCATATTATCGTCCAAATTTTATGACATATATTATTAAATTAAAATTAATAACGCTAAATTAAAATTAATAATGCAGCATATTAAAATTTTAAAATTTATTATCATTTATTAAATGTAATGCTACATAAAATATACCATATATGGATGTATCAAAATACTAATTAATTAAAATGTTTTTGGAAAAATAAAAATTAATTAAAATGATAATTTTTGTGGTTATGTTTCCTATTAAAGAAGAGATGACTTTCGTAGTAAAAAAAAACAAAAAAAAAGAGATGACATGTTTTGTAGAAAAATCTCATCTCAATCTATAAAGCCAATACAAAAGATCCGACCCGCCAAGATCCGGAGCCAGTCCGACCCGAGTCACTGACGCTAATATACCGTAGAAAAGGACGATCTTCGTCTCCGGCACAACATATTGTTTCTCTTTGCCCAGATTCCTCGATTTTCTCCGTTTTCTGTAATTTCGATAGATTTGAAAAACCCTATTTGCTTGTTCCTTTAATTGATTATAGTTTTGTTTTTTGTTTGCCTTCTATTTTGTTTTTTTTTTCTGTTCGTTTCCTCTTTGCCTTGTTTTGCCTGATCTGAAATCCTGCTCTACTATACTTTTCAATTCGATTCTTCACCGGTAGTGCCCGAGGAGACAAATTGAAGAGTTACTGGTACAATTTCTTCTTCCTTTTCGCTCTTTTTTCTACTTAGGGCTTTTCTATGGGGGTTTTTTGGCGTGTATAGAAACTTAGTTTCCTGCTTGTATTATCGATAGCCGACTTGAAAGGAGTTTAATGCTATGTAATGCTTTGCAGGTGGTTATTGGTAGAATGAATCAAGGAGGGAACACTCAGACCGTAGCTCCATTGGACCCAAATTCCATTGAGGTAATGTCTGCGTCTTCTCTTTCGTTTTCTTTTGTTATCGCTAAGGTTTTCAAATTAACATCTAGGCTTTTTAATGTTGTAAACAGTATCCGTGTAATACTTTGTGTTTCATGTTGCTCCATGAATTGAATTTTGTAATTTGAGTTTGCTGTAATAGTATTTCCAGGTTATTTGGTTTTATTGGGCTAATCAATCCTTTTTCTTTGTGGATATGCGGGTAGATATGTTGATATTAGACCAATCTATGTTTGTTAGTTCACCATTGTATTGCTTAGAGAAATTTTTGCGTTTCAGCAGCATAACTTACCATGTATACTACTTTCGGTACAAGAAATTCTAATAAGAATTATGTTTGGTTAAGACAGATATCTGTTGATCTCCTAGTACATGAACTCTTATGATTATTATGTTTGGGACTTGCTTTAAGATTTACTTGAGACTGTAGGAGGATTTAAGCATCTTAATTGATATGGAAAGACCCTCCTGTTGGTTGTTTCTCTATGATTCATTTCGCTCTTAGGCTTTTAGATGCTAATAAATGTGGTAAATGAGGCAAGTGAAGATTTCAGGATCGTATGGCGGATAAGCATCCAGTTTTCCTCTTACTAACACTTTTTCTTTATCTCAGAAGCAATATGGCGTTGATGGAAGCCAAGTGCATATATCTTCATATCAATACTCAACTGGGTCTGCGCAGAGGGTGGAAAATCAGGCTGTGGAGAATGGGAACTATTCAAATGCAAACTATTACCCGCCCGCAGCGCCAGCCACAGGAAACATGCAAGAGATACCAAATGCTGCATCGTTCACTAGCTCCTCTACTTCGGGAACTGCACAAGTGACTCAAGCTTATAGTGGATACACACCATACCAGACCTCTACTGACCCACACAACTATTCAAATACAGGATATTCCAATTACTACGGCGCCTATCAACAGCCTAGCCAGTCATATCCTCAGCCTGTAGGGGCATATCAAAACACAGGTGCTCCTTATCAGCCCCTTTCCTCATTTCAGAATCCAGGATCTTATGCTGGGACTGCAAGTTATTCAGGAACTTACTACAATCCTGCTGATTATCAGACTGCTGGAAATTATCAAAGTACAAATTATAACAACCAAACGGCGGGAGGTTACCCAAGTACAAGTTACAGCAATCAGGCTCCTAATTGGAACCAGGGAAACTATACAGACTATACATCAAACCCTTATCAAAACTATACTCCTGACACTGCTAGCACTCATAGCTCCTCTAATTCAACCACAGCACCTGTACAATATCAACAGAACTACCAACAGTGGTCAGATTATTACAGTCAAACAGATGTTCCTTGTGCCCCTGGCACGGAGAAGTTGTCTACCTCTGGTGCATCCAGTCAGGGCTATCCAGTTCCTGGTGTTACTAGTGAAATGCCTCCTCCAAATGGTCAGCCTGTCCCATCTTATGTCCAATCTTGGAGGCAGGACACCAACTCATCCCAACCCCCTTCTCAACAGGTTCAGATTTTACTTCCATGGGGAAGTAAATCCATTTGTGTTCCTAATTTTACTTGAGTTTATATTTTCACTGCCTTTTACTTATTGGGAAAATGTGTCATATTCTCCTGATAAATCAACTAAGCTGGTGAAAGAGTGATATCCCGTTAAATGCTTAAGCTACTAAGCAATATGAAAAGAGTCAGTTCTGGGAAAGTTCATCTGCTGACACCTTTTAGTCGTCTCTGATTGCTTTCTTTCATAAACAGTATTTTTTATTTGTTTCAATAAGCTCACTTGTTTTATAATGATAACTTAATTTTCATGATTCTCTCAGCCTGGTGCAGCGGTTAGTGCCTCTAATAATTCTTACTGGACGCATCCAACACCAAGTTTACAAGCTCATACTGTTCCTCCACAAAATCATTACCAGAGTCATATGGAGACGAAACCCTCATATCAGACCTCCTTTCAAGATCATCAGACAGCAGCATATCCTCAAGAACAGAACTCCCAGGCATCCATTCATCAGGCACCTGTAGAATATTTCCAGCCCACTCAGACAGCACTGCCAGTGGATACTCGAAGGGTAAGCAAAGTACAGATTCCAACCAACCCTAGAATTGCTTCAAACTTGCCATTAGGTTTTACCAAAGTGGACAAAGACAGTCCAGCCGCAGGTGCAGCGCAGACACCTGCATATGTTAGTGTCTCGATGCCAAAGCCAAAAGAGCATGCCGCTGTAATGCCTGAGGTAAGACTATTTTTTTTCAATTTTTGATTACTTAGCAAGTGAGGTAACACTTTAGGTTGGCCGCTTTAAATTGGTGGACAGTATAATTGTTTCATTTTTATAATCGTCTGGATGCAAATAATCCTGTTATTTGTAGCCTGGCGCATTCCCGAAATCGCTTCGTGGATTTGTTGAGAGAGCTTTTGCACGCTGTAAAGATGATAAAGAAAAGGCATCTTGTCAGGCTGCCCTGAAAGAGGTAAGTATTGGTAGGAAGAAGCTCAACTCATTGTGTTCTTATCCAAATGCTGTATAAGTGAACTTCCTGAACTTGATCTTTAGAGTAGATGTGCAGTAGTTTTAACGTTTATATACCTTTTCTGGGACAAGAAAAAAAAAATATGAAATTTCAGTTACTAGAAAACAATGCTAATATCTTGTTGTTTGGCATATTAATGGTTAGTTTTTTCTTTTGCATTTCTAGATGATCACCAAAACTACGGCTGATGGTACTCTTTATACAAGGGATTGGGATACTGAGCCTCTGTTAACTGTCCTGAACACAGATTCGACTAACTCTGAGTATGACCTCTTTTCCTCTCTCATCTCCAGCCTGCATGATCTATATCTTTCATTCTCTAAAATATGTTGGGAACATTTACTTCATATGTTTGGATTCTACAGTCCGCAGGGCTCTACTCTCATTTCTTCTTTACCAAATAAGAGCCCAACAAGACGATCCAAAAGCAGGTGGGAGCCATTACTGGAAGCACCAGCTGTCAAGTCACCCTCAACTTTCAGCAGTGGTGTTAAGTTTGGAGGTTGGAGTCACCAAAATGAAAATGACAGAAAGGTAAGCTGATCCTTTACCTAATTATATGTAAATGAATTCTAATGATAATAGTTGATTAGGAAGTTATTGGTGTCCAGTCAAAAGATATGAAATGAAAGTATTAAGTTGTTGGTTGCTTGTCTATTTTAGCTGTTAGAAGTTCTCTTCTTGCATTCCACTCGTTTTGATAAGAGCTTTTGCAGAGCTCTGAGAGTCTTCAAAAGGTAGATGCTGTCACTGGCTTCAAGACCAATCATTCTGGGCAAAATTCTGCAAAAAAGACTTTCCAGCGGCCTGTCAAGCGACAGCGTTTTTCTGGTGTTGCAGCTGCTGCTATTGATGAGGATGCATCCAGTGATAGTGACAAGGATTTGACACCTTACTATTCTGGTGCAATGGCACTTGCTAGTACTGCCGAGGAAAAGAAGCGACGAGATAGTCGTTCCAAGCGTTTTGAGAAAGTTCAAGGGCACAACCGAGGGAATGATCCTAAACCTAAGAATGCAAGTGCTGGAAATCTGTACTCTAGAAGAGCCACTGCCCAGAGGCTTAGCAAAAATTTTGATGAAAGTGGCAGCAGAGCTGTGGAAGACATTGACTGGGATGCACTGACTGTTAAAGGAACCTGCCAGGAAGTTGAAAAACGTTATCTCCGTCTTACTTCTGCACCAGATCCTTCCACTGTAAATAACTATCTTATACAGAGTAACCTCTTTGACACCCTGACTGACGTTTTCAATCAACTAATTTGTTACCAAATTGCTATGCAGGTAAGGCCAGAGGATGTGCTGGAAAAAGCTCTGTTAATGGTTCAGGATTCTCAAAAGAATTACCTTTACAAATGTGATCAGCTAAAGTCTATTCGCCAAGACATCACAGTACAACGGATACGCAATCAGCTAACAGCTAAGGTATAATATCAGAGTTCTGAATGATGCTGATTATTCTTGCATGGATGATCCATTCCTTGGTGGTTATTTACACCCTAGTTACTGCATCTGTACCCAATGCACAGTTTGTAGTTTCATGTTTGATGTATATGTCAGGTTTATGAGACACATGCTAGACTGGCTTTGGAGGCTGGGGATTTACCTGAGTATAATCAGGTTAGTACACTACCATAGATTACCCATTTGTTATGTTATTAATCATTCATGTTGTCTAGCTCTATAGCGTAAACACTTGTGAAAGCACCTGTCTTTTTTCCTAATATAAAGAGTACCATCCAGTGCTAGAATTTTACTAATCTTTCATCTCCAAAAACAAAGCATTGTCATGTAAGACCTCCTTGTGAAGCGATTTTGCATACAGCTCGAAACTATTGTGTCACCATGCAATTCCCTGTTTAGCAATAGGGAAAACAAGAGTGGGGTTGTGTCTCTAGCTTCAAGATCGATATGAGAAAATTTGAGTGACAATTGTGATTGCGATTGCTAGAGAATACTATAGATATAATGTTTAGAGTTGAATCATAGAGAAAGCCGCAAAATGGTTTGTGGTTCCGGTGAATTGTTACTATGGTTTGTTTCTTTGGTTTGCACTGATACTGCACTACAGTCTTACTGATTCATCAAGTTTCGTAGAATCATCTATTGTATAGATCTAAGGGACTTAAAATAAACCTTAGGACCTTTTGTAGCTTCGCTGAAATGGTGTTTCTTTTTTGTTACAGTGCCTGTCACAGTTAAAGATCCTTTATGCGGAAGGTATCAAAGGATGCTCTTTGGAATTTGCTGCATACGATCTGCTCCACATTACCTTACACTCAAACAACAACAGAGAACTGCTGTCATCTATGTCCAGGTTATTGCTTTTAATTTTTCATTGTCTGAACTCCGTTTAACCATTGATACTTCGCAAGCGACTTTGCTAACTTAAAATTTGGTGGGAAGACCAGATAGCTTTTGCAACTTAAATTCATTTAAATGACCAACTAGGAAAAATATTGGGATTATCCATGCTTAAATCTGTCTGATTGTTAATGTTTTGCTTCATTGCTCCTACCAGTGTCGAGAGGTTACTTCGAGCATATGTATCGTTTCTGTGGCCTGAGCATTTCTTTGTTCTGTAGATTATCTGACGAAGCTAAGAAAGATGAAGCAGTTAAACATGCTCTTTCAGTTCGCACAGCTGTCACATCAGGAAACTATGTTATGTTCTTCAGACTATACAAAACTGCACCAAACATGAACAGTTGCCTCATGGGTGGGCACATTTATTTAATTTCCTTGAACAATTTTGCCTCTGGTTGCTATTTAAAGCAAACTGACGAAGTAATTTGTTTTTGTATATGTTTGCAGATCTTTATGTGGAGAAGATGCGTTATAAGGCTGTGACTTTTATGTCTCGTGGTTGTCGTCCTACAGTTCCTGTTTCGTACTTAGTCCAGGTCTTGGGTTTTACCGGTGCTTCAAACGAAGGTACCGATGAAAGAGTGACCGATGGGATGCAGGAGTGTTTAGAATGGCTAAAATCACATGGTGCTAGCCTCATTGCTGACACTAACGGAGAAATGCTTTTTGATACTAAGGTACTCTTCTCTTTCTCTTCTCTATGGCTAAATTAATCTCTTGAAAACTGCTAAGAACTTATCGGACACTTCACATAAATGCTTTTTGGATTTGCCATATCCGTTTTTGGCAGCGAAAAAACTCCGTTTTTGGCGAAAGAGACCCTAAACTATCAAGTCGGCGAAAAAACCCTAAACTTTGTTTTTTTTGCGAAAAAAACCCTAAACTATCAAAGTGGCGAAAAATCCCTGAACTTTGTTTTTTTGGCCAAAAAACCCCTAAATTAAATTGATCGTTAAATTATCGTTAGTATCCAATAACAAAATCGATGCGTTTAAACTATTAAATTTTATTTTTAATTAACCGCAGTTATTAGGTTTTAATTTTACTATTTAAACACATCGTTTTATTTAAATAGACACAAATAATGATTTTACGGTCATTATTTTACGGTTAAATTAACGGAGAAGTTTTTTCAGCAAGAAAAACAAAGTCTAGGGGTTTCTAGGCCGCTGAAACAAAGTTCAGGGGGTTTATTCCAACTTGATAGTTTGGAGTTTTTTTCGTCAAAAAAACAATTTAGGGGTTTTTCGCCAAAAATCAAAGTTTACAGGTTTTTTCGCCAACCTGGTAGTTTAGGATATGTTTTGCCAAAAACAAATAGTTTAGGGATATTTTCGCCAACCTGATAGTTTAAGATATGTTTCGCCAAAAATAAATAGTTTAGGGATATTTTCGCCGTCATCCCTTTTTATAATGATACAATATAGCTCATAAGGAACCAACAAAATACAAATTCCACGCTAGTTTCAATTTTGAGTTCATTACTTCAAATACTGATCTTGTATTAAACCCTTACACAGGCGTCATCAACGAGTCTTATAATGCCAGAACCAGAAGATGCAGTTGCTCATGGAGATCGTAACTTAGCAGTTGGAGATTTTTTCACACGTACATTATGAAAAAACTAATGTTGTTGTAGTCTGATGAAAAAACAAGAAAAAAAAGCAATACCAGAAAACGAAGTTTCATCAAAAATTGGTTTTTAGAAGACAAAGATTGAAGTTAACTCCAAGATTCTGACACAAATCTCAGGTATGAAAAATTTAGGTTATTATTACCATTAATATCAGTTTAGAAAAAAAACGTTAAAAGAAAAAAAAAGTTTTTGTAATTCGTTATGTGAATATCGAATTTTCATTAACAATCAAGGAATTTAAAAAAAAACATAGAATACAAATATATTGTTTTTTGTCACACATTTGTTGCTGTCTTTTATATTATATTATTCTATCACCTTCTCTTGTTCTTGCTTCCAAGTAACAGACAAAAGTAAAACAAAACCCTGAAGAAGAAGCCAAAACCTACCGTAACCAACAAGCAATTCCACTTATTTAGCTGCACAACTCCTTGCTGCTTCAATATATCAGCTCCTGTAGTCAAACAAGTCGTGCTCGTGATTCGCATACCTAAAGATCTGCTCACTGTATCAAGCAATCTCAGTTTCATCATGTTCGGTAATTGACCTAATGGTGTGTTATCGAAGATTTGAACACCTTTAACGAAACATTTCGTTGGATCCGAGAATTCGTTTTGAAGAACTGCTTCGTATGGGTATTTCACTAGAGACATGTAATGAAACCAGATCCAGTAAGGTGGAATTCGATCTCTGTTGATGAAGAAGCCACTGAAGAGTAAGAAGTAAGCTAAAATGGCGACGACGATTGTGTAACCTAACATTACATGTGGAACGACGCCGGATAGGAAAGTGACGAAGGAGCTTCCCGCCCAAAAAGAAGCTAAGATGATTAAGCAGTAGAATAAAAAGCCCATTGGGCCTCCGTCTAAGCCCACGGCCCAATATGTTGTTGCAGCGAAAGCTAGAGAGAGGAAGATGAGGGAAGGGAAGGAGACGATGGCGTGAGAGAGGACGTAGGAGGATCTTCGATATGCGTTGTAAGCTGTTTCTCTCATGAAGATGTAACGTTCTTGGAGGAAAACTGGTAATGCGTCTGCGCAAGTGTAGAACATTGTTGACATTGCAAAAGCGAAGAACCCTAATCGTTCTTGTACACCTCTTGGTGAATTGTCGAGTTGCCAGAAGACGGTTGCTAGGATGAATCCGGTGATAACTACGGTGGCGATTCGCATTCCGAAGAGTTCTGGTTGTCTACGGGAGTTGAGCATTGAACGTTTTGAGAGAGTTTTGATTTCGACCCAAAAGGGGTTTGCGAATGAAGGAACAGCTAGGGTTGTTGTTCCTTGGCTGTTTGGGATAGCTGCGGAGGATCCAACGCCGCCACCGCCTGAAACTAGCTTTCCTTTGCTGATACTGGCGGAGATTGCTTCTTTTAGGGTTAGATTTGGGTATGGTGATGCTGGAGGAGTCATGGATTGTTGATTGTTGTTCTGTTTTTTCATCTCTTGCCATTTCTTGTTGAATTCAACTAATCCTCGAGTTCCTCCGGCGGATCCTTCTAGCTCTCGGATGAGATCGAGTGCGAACTCTGTTCTGTTTTCGTTCTCTGGAATCGGATGACCAAACTCGGAGAAGAAACTCGGAAGACTCGCCGGTGAGCCACTGAATACAGTGTGACCACGCGACAAGAAGATTAACCGGTCAAGCAAACTGAGAACTCTCTGACTCGGCTGATGAATAGACATTATCACAATACTACCACTCTGCGCAATTCTCTTCAACACTTTCACCACCATGAACGCGCTTGTAGAGTCCAAACCAGAAGTAGGTTCATCTAAGAAGAGAACAATGGGGTCATGAATGATATCAATTCCAATAGAAACTCGTCTCCTTTCACCACCGGAGATTCCACGGTGACCTTCATCACCAATGATTGTTTGAGCAGCGTTTCTTATACCTAATTGATCAATCAAGGCTTGAACACGAAGCTTCTTCTTCGATCTTGGTAAACTTCTTGGGAGACGAAACTCAGCTGCGAACATTAACGTTTCCTCAACTGTTAACATTGGGAAAAGAAGATCATCTTGCATCACATAAGCTGATATAACTTTAAGCATTCGAGATTGAAGAGTTTCTCCATTAAGCTGCACAGTACCCTTCAACTTCCCTTTAGCAATCCTATTCGCTAATGCGTCAATCAGAGTTGATTTCCCTGATCCACTAGCTCCCAATACCGCCAAGATCTCTCCATCTCGTGTCTCCCCTGAGATGTTATCGAGAAGGGTTTTAGTCTTTGGCCTCGCCGGTGGAGCTATCTCCGGATCCTCAGGCATTGCAGCCGTTCTCCGCCTTGGAAGAAGATTACGAAACTGAAGCTTGAAAGGAACAGAGACACTATATGTAAGATTGTTGAAAGAGAGAACAAAGGGTACAGGACGCATTAGATCATCTTGCTGATCAAGAGACTCATGAACTGGAGTCTCATCACCAATAGCCACCTTCCTAACATCGCTAACATTCTTCAAAAGCTGCCCTAATGTAGACGAAGAGTAGAAATCCCCATCACCATTAGACGCAGAGGAGATGGTGGAAAGCTCCATGGAGTAATACGGCGGCGTATTATCATCACCACCGTTTTCAGCTGCTACAATACGAGCCATAGCAAAACAAAGAAAAAAGACTTAAACTTTGTGAGCAACAACAATGAAGCTGCACATCTAAAGCTATGTAAGCAACTCTAATCTCTCTCTTTCTTTTCCAGTCTTGGAGAAGCAAAAAGTGTTGTTTGCGATTTTAGTGAATAGGGTTTAACTTGGATATATCTCTCTAGCTATGTGTGTATATATATATATAGATAGAGAAAGGAGAGAGGGAGAGCACATGAAGAGAGACGTGTGTGTATATGCGTAGACACGAAGGCTTGATTGATGTGAGAAAATAGTTAGTTTATGTGAAGAAGAAAAAGTGTTGCATGGGAAAGCTGTGTTAGGTTTAGAGTATTTTGACTGTGTTTGGATGTGAAATGCGTTTAAGATTTATTGGTTATTTATTAAGGGGAAGGTGAAGAGGCGACCTATCAATTAAATCATGTTCCCAAAGTGGAAATAGCATATACGTTTTCTCATCTTTTGGTCTTCATTGGACACGTGGCGTAATGGGTTTTATTGACTTTTGTTATTAGGTTGGTAGGTCTGTTTATCTAACCTAACCTCTCTATTTCCTAACAAATTGGTTTTAATTTTCTTAGGAAAATGCTCAAATTTTGGTGTAAATGTGAGATTTTATGACCGACCAAAAGAAGTTTCCAGCTATGTAAAGTTAATCACAGTT
This sequence comes from Aethionema arabicum, assembly GCA_000411095.1. Taxonomy (NCBI): domain Eukaryota; kingdom Viridiplantae; phylum Streptophyta; class Magnoliopsida; order Brassicales; family Brassicaceae; genus Aethionema; species Aethionema arabicum. Next base: position 166,066 of record KE151693.1, on the reverse strand, counting down.
AAGTTCTTACTTAAGTTAGGGGATTAATTAGTTGGGAGTTTAATTGTTCAATCTTTAACATAGAAAAAAGTTAATTACAAGTTGTAATTACAACTGTACAAATTTTATACCAATCACATTAATGCGTGTAGATAAGTATATTAATGTTCTAAATATAGTGGTATAAAAAATTTCTATGTTAATTACAAGCTGTAAAAATGCGATTGGTATAAAAAAAATTCTATAATTGTAAAAAAGTGAAAATTAATCCAATAATATAATCGAAAAAATTAGATCATGCAAAATTGATGGCGAGTTGTGAAATGGTAATAGTTTATAACAGTTAATGCATGTAGATTAATGTTCTATAATACAGTGGTATATAAAGTCGGTCCAATAATAAAAATTTCAAAGTACAATAAATGGGATAGCTAGCTACATTTGCCAAACTTAATTCTAAAATACTCAACACGCACATGGAAGGTTGAAATTCTAGAATCTATTTATAGAAGGAAGAGTTAATTAATTAATTATTTGATAAAATTGACGTGTATAAAAAAATCTAGTTATAGAAATATCTTAGCTATTAAGAGTCTTATAAATACTCTATATATATATATATATATATATATATTACAAAAAACTCAATTAGGATTAACAAACAATAACTTTTATAATATGTATGATGTATCATGTAATGTGGTATGTGGATATGATCATGTCTGACGCATGTCTACATAATTAACGTATATATATGTGTGCACACATATTTGGTGTATGCAAAACGTAACAAAATTTCATGTATTGATTCATAAAATAATTAACCGTTTTAAAATGTTGATGGTGTAACATAAAATAAGAATTTGTAATACAACATTTTGCGTCGTTAGTTTTGTAAAGATGGTTTCTTTATTTTAAATTCAAGTGTAAGTAAATTAGATTATCTAATTTAGATATTTTTTAAAATTTTGCTATTTTAAAAAAATGTCTATAGTTGTAACTTGTATTTAAATATGCATATGGTTATAAATCGTATTTATGGCATCAATATTAAATTGTATAAGAATATATAAAGTATAGTTTAATGGAATATAGTTGGGGATCCTTTAATGCATGATGTAATGTTTAACATGAGATGTTATCTTCAAGTCTTTCATTTTTTGACTCCTTAAAACTTGGAAGTAGTTCAAAATTAAATACCAAACTTCAAAAATTTATTTTTTTTTTTAAAAAAAACGTGTTTTCTTACGAAGCCAATGGAACTATATTTTTTTATAAAAAAATAATACCCAACTTTAATATTTTTTAAAAAATTGATTTAACCATATACATCAAATTCAATGTATTGTACGAAAAAACCTAAAAAAAATACATCAATATTCAATGTGCGGATTATATTCATTCTATAATCAACATTTTTATTGTGAAAAAATATTTTTGATATCAATTACAATTACGATATACAAAACGACATAAAATTAATTTTAATATAAAAAAAAAACAGCCGGAGCCAAATAAATCAATTAGTAAGCGACTTCTCTCTAATTTTCTAGACATTGAGGGTTCAAACCCACAAAAAAACAGATTTTAATATATTTGTTTTAACCATATACAACAAAAAAAAATTAATGTATTGTAAGAACAAAAAACTAAAAATTATACTAGGTGGAATTTTTCTATATGAATAATATTTGTTTTCTAATAATTTTCTGTACTATATTCACAGTGTGGAAAAATATTTTAATATCGAATACAATTATAATTTGTTACATAAAATTGATCTTAATAAACATTAAATACTTTTTTTATTAGCAATCAATACTTTTTGTTATTTCATTCTAATATAAAAGTATTTGATATAGCAATTATTGATGAAGTTGAAGTATTATATATTAAAAAGTAACATTTGATTGTTCTTTGTAAATCTCAAGTCATTGTCATTTACAAATCACAATGCTTTAGTTGGCACAACAAATCAAACCTTATCCGACCAAGTTTTAGGGCTAAATTTAATGATTTATTTTTTGACCTTATTCTTTTCAACATTAGTTGGTGAAAAACAACATTTTTTTTACATTAATTAATAGAGATCATATTAATTACTTTTGTAGTATATTATAGACATCAGATTTAGATATACTCTTTCTAGATAAAACGTGAATATTTTTTCAAAATTTTGCTATTGGTTTAATTTTTTTTAAACCAAATTGATCTAAAATACCGATACAAAAACAAAAAAATGTGTGAGCTAGGTGAATTTACCGACGAAATTTGATGAATTTAACATTGTAAACACTTATCCGTCATATATAGAAAATTTGAAGATTAAATAATTTTTTGTGATAAATAAATATTAAATTAACACTCGATGATAGTAATAGCTTTTTAGACATTTTTTCCTTTAACAACCATGTAATTAATACTACAACAGTATAAGAAAATGATATAAAATTTGTGTATGTTGTCAATTAACCCTAATAAATTATATGTTAAAAAACAATGTTTTGATTATAATAAACAAATATAATGTGTTAAAAATCTTGCATTAATCAATAATAATAAAAAAATGATTTTATTATTACAATATAGAAGCCATTAACATAGATATAGGTGTGTGTAGTGGTAACATGTAAGCAATAAATGTGAGAGGAATTGTGGGTTTACATTTCCAATCTAATTTTGACTTTTGTTGTCATTAAAATTGTGTTGACTTTTGGTGACTAACATCTAACTGCATTTTGCCTTCCTTGCCGCCACGATCAATGGAATTTAAATTTAAAATTATATATATATACATACATATATATATATATATATATATATTGTAGCCAACTCTCAATTCAATTGGGACCATTTTCTATATTTACAATACTTTATTTTCTTTATAATAATGAAAAATCTGGTTGACTATAAGAAAGTAAATAAATTTATGAGACCAAGAAAAAAAAGGTCGTTCTCAATATTTTATTGATATATATAAAATGTTAAAATAACATAAAACACAAATTAGAACGAAATTTTCTGGATTTTAAAGCATGTATTAATTCAATAAAGTTTTTGTTTAACTACACTAATTATCTTGTATTTTCCACGCATACATTTTTATAGGTGTTAATGGACAAAGTTACCATTAATTTTAAACAAAAGTGAAAAAGTGCTCTTGTGGAAATATATTTAAATTAGTGTATAATTAAAAAAATACGATTAACTAATGTATTTTTAAATTTTTCTTATGTTTTCTTATAAATTTTTAGATTATATTATATTTTATGATGTGAAATATATTAGATAAGGTATACAAAAAATATAAAATTTTAAATCTTCTAAAATTAAATAATTTTAAAATTTAAAGAAAGAAAAAACAATTTAAATGGAAGTTTGAACCCCAATAAAATAGTCGGCAATATAAAGTTGGAGGAGTTGTTACCTTTTGTTAACTAATTTTTGTCAATCTTTTGTGACATTATCATTCAACGAATCCTAAGCCTATAATATTGTAGGAAATATTTACATTTTTGTACATCTAATGTTATATTATATACAAATAGATCTAATCTTTGAAAGATGTAGTACACGCAAACAAAAACATACATATTCTTAAAAGTTAATCTATGACGTTAAATAACGGAAATTCATTTTTTTTAATAAAATTATAAATAAAAGTTTTACAAAATTGAAATGTTATAACAATATTTTTTGTTTGCTTTTGGTGGTGGAAACTTTATAAGAGTACACACATCAAACATGAATATTCATATTTTATGCTCTCTCAAGATCGTTTTTTCTAATTTGTTTTGTTTGTTTATTAATTTAAGATTTATTTTTTTACAAAAATTTAAATTAATGAAAATCATAAAAATGTAAACTTTAATATTTAATTTAAAAATCTTGTATTTATGTTTCAATTTTAGTATACAAATAAAGTGTCCAATTCTAAAAAAAATATATATATATATTAAGAAAGAAAAAATAATTATGCGAAATTAAATATTTAATTAATCATTAATTATTTGGAAAAAAGATAATTATTAATTATTTTTGTACATCGGATAAAAAAACAATTGATTTTTTTTTAACAATAAAAAAACAATTGTATATTTTCGTTCTTTTGATTTTAGAGTGATAAATAAATATACTATTTATATTCATTGTTTTTAAATTAGAGTACTTTAGCTTAGACTATATAATTAATTTGTAGTTGTTAACAAATCACTTAGTGCAGTTGTGTGTAAATGCCAATATATGAGTATATCCACTTAAGTAGAAGAACATATGTGTTCAGTTTTGTTAGCAATTTTCAAAGTTGATCTAGAATATAAATGATATTATAATTATAATCATAATTATTCTAATTTTCTTTTTACTCTTTTTTTAAAAATCTATTTGACCATATGATGTTGTATCCATTAAATAATTCCAAGACCAACATAAATCATCCACAATATTTGAGAAATTTAAAAAATAAACATTGGTTTTTAAAATTGTTTTTTTTTAAATCATAGTATTATTATTGTAATAATGATGAGAGCAATATAATCTTACTCCGAATTTAACCAATTTTAAATTACTCAATTTTAAATTACTCAATTTTACCAACACCGGGTTGGTCCAATGGAGGCTTGAGGCACCATTAGTCTAGTGGATGCTCAAGGGACCACGGTTCGATTCCTAGAGTTGGGAGGAGTGGAGGGCCATTATCAAATAATGGTACCAACAAAGGTTGGCTCCGGGCCAGGGGTGGGATTAGGGCCCAAGGCCCAAACCCAATCCTGCATAAAAAAAAAAAAAAAATTACTCAATTTTAAATAAAAAAAAATAGAGCAATACATTAGAAATGTTCTAAGGATTGGATTTGATGAGATTCAATTTTTTATAAGAAAAATCTAAAAAAATTTTTTATCACTAATACAAATATTTGTATGTTTCTAAAAAATTATCATACATTTGTATTATTTATAAATAAATTGGATGAGAATATGAGATTCAATTTTTTTTGATTAAAACTAAAATTTTTTTCTGTCACTAATACAAATATTTGGGATATATTTGTGTATTTCTAAAACTTTATTACAAATTTTTATTATTTATATAAAAGAAACCCTATACTCTTTAATTATTACTTTAAAAATTTCTCCCATATATATACTAAAAATCAATAAATTCAAAAAAATATAAAATATATATCCCAGATATATAGTAGTACTCCATTTCTACAATACAACAACACTCTCCAGTCCGGTCTTCAATGGCTTAGGGTTTAGGGTTTAAGTTTAGGGTTTAGAGGTTTAGGGTTTAGGGTTTTAGGGTTTAGAGTTTAAGGGTTTAGGGTATCTCCAGTCTATACACTAAAATCTCACCTTGTTTCTTCCTTCACCATTTGAGCAAACACTTTACTCATAGAAACTCCTGCAATATCTCCAACACCATTAACACTAAACTCCATAGACGACGATACAACACTTCCTTCTCTCTCCTCAACCTCCACTTCCTCTCTCTCCTCATTTACTTGCACCTTAAGCAACCCTTCCAAATTCCACAACACATCTCCCATACCAGGTCTCTCCACACCATTTCTCCTCAAACACTTCTCTGCAATTTCACCAAACTTCTTCAAATCCTCAATCTTCACTTTCCCCTCAAGAAACTCATCAACAATCTCCTCAATTTTCCCTTTCTTCATCAATTTCAAACCCAATTCCACTAAATTCACCTTCTCTTTCACCATTGATGGATCAATCACACCTCTACCACATAAAACTTCAAGCATCACAACACCAAATGAATAAACATCTGATTTCTCTGTTAATTGCTGTCTAGTTAAATACTCTGGATCTAAGTAACCAAAGCTTCCTTTAACTGCAGTACTTACATGAGTTTGATCAAGATCAGGCCCTGTTTTTGATAATCCAAAATCTGCAACTTTCGCCATTAAATTCTCATCTAAAAGTATATTAGCAGATTTCACATCACGGTGAATGATTGCTCTTGTTGAGCCTGTGTGTAGATAATGCAATCCTCTAGCAGCTCCAACGCAAATCTCTAATCTTTGTTTCCAGCTCAATTTAGGGTTTCTTGAGTCATCATCACCATATAAATGATTCTTTAACGTTCCTTTCTGCATATATTCATAAACAATGATCATTTCATTGTTTTCATCACAATAACCAATCAAAGAAACTAAATGTCTATGTCGAAATTGCGAAAGCATTTCGATTTCTGTCTTGAATTCTGTTAATCCTTGATGAGATTTTGTATCTCCACGTTTTACAGCTATTTCAGTTTTATCTCTCAAGATTCCTTTATAAACTTTCCCAAATCCACCAAATCCAATCACTAAATTCTCATTGAAATCATCTGTAGCTTCTTTGATTGCAGCAATGGAGAATCGATACCCAATCTTGGATCTTGTAAAATTCTCTTTACCTTCATCATCTTTAGAATGAACAATCTGCAAATCTCTACTCTTTCGTCTTCTTTTTCGAATACACCACAAGAAAGTAGCCATAACCAACACTAAAACAACACAAAAAGCTCCAGAAACTCCAATGATCAATCCAATTTTAGACTTTGAACTCTTGCTAGATCCAGGATTAATCACAGCATCTGTAAGATCAAGACTATGTTTATCATTGCTTAGCTTCAAGATTTCAAATCCATTAATGAAAGAAACAGGATAAGAAACATCCATGATTCCTCCAACAGAAAGATTCAAAGCTTTTTCATGACTTTTCCCCTTTCTCATCACTGCATCAATGAAATAAGGAGCTCCAAATGTTCCATTTGCTACTTCTGACATATCAATGGACTCAACTTTCTCAGAATTCACAAAAATGTCGAAACTTATCTGCCTTTTGCGTCCAAAAGGATCAACAATTATATTACAGAAATGAAATCTAACAAAGTAATCAAAACCAGGATCGATTTTAAATGTCCAGGTTAAGTTAGCATTAGTGTCTGGATTATTCTCAGAATTTAACCTTGTAGCAGTTCCATAGACGTCAACTGGTGCAATCTCATCGTTTACTTCACCTGCACTGAAATTAACAGCTTTGATGTTCATCAATGGAGTACCAAAATGAGATTCAACGATATAAGGAGAATCTGACTCCCATTGTCGCCATAGCTTGTCTTGATCAGGAAACACAGTTAAATTCCCCATGTTAACCCTAGAAACCATCTCTAAAGCATGTGTTCTTACCTTGACCTTCTTCTGTGTACCAATGAGTCCTGTTTCTTCAGGAAGTAAGTTTTCTGGAAGTCTGAAAACTTCAATGGCGTTAATGAAAGCAAAAGAATCAGATTCAGGACGAAATTGAAGCACGAATTCACTTGTTGAGATGATTAAGCTATACTCCTTGATGATCCATGTCTTTGATGGTTTATAATCTCTGATTAGAGTGAAATTTTGAGCAGAGATTGAGAATCTGGATTTGGTTAAATCGCGAGAAGGAGTAGTGAAAGGTAAGAAGTGAAGACGAAGCAAGAACCAACCGGTTTGCTTAACCGGGAATTGGTAATTTGATGAATTTGTGAATATTCTCGCGGTTTTGTACAGAGCTGATGAATTTCCCGGCGGGAGAGAGGTTAAATCGGTGGTTGTGATTGAGATTCCTTGCGAAGAATCGAAGATTTTGGAATCGAGATTGTTGTCGGATTGGAATGTTCGATTGGTGAGTGTTAGATTCTCCGGCGAGCCGCAATTGATGAAGAAAGTATCGGAAGCAGAGGAGAAGAGAGATAAAGAGAGAAGAGTTAAAAACCCTAAAAAAAATCTGAGCTTTACCATAGCCAATGGAGCTTAACAGAGCATAGAATCCAGAGGGTATAATCCAGAGAAATCTGAAATTGAGCTAAAGGGTATCACGGATTTGATGTTTTTATCTGGAAAATTTGAAGGATTTCACGGATTTTGTTTAGAAAGAAAGGAAAAGATGAGATTTTTGTGGAAAAAGCTTCATGAACACAGATATTTACATCAGACCGTTAACTTTCCAGTTCATACTTATTAATTTGACGAAACGAATTACGACAAAAAGTGATTTATCGGAAACGAAGAAATTAAGAGAACAAAAAAGTTAAAAAGTTTAATTCTTTTTCAGAGACTTTTGGAGTAAAAGAGAGGAGAAGAAAGCAGGTTTGATTTGATTAACAAATCTCTTGACCAAAAACAAAGAATAAACAGAGCATGAGAAATTATAATAATTTAAGTTGTTTTTTTGTGTAGAATTTCATTTTCAACGTGTTGTTGTTATGACATATTCATCGAACTGGAAATTAAAATGGAGTATTAAAAAAAAGAGGAGCAGATTGTGATTTGCGACGATAATATATAAATAAAAGACAAAAAAACAACTAATATACATATTTATCTATTTCCACCAGCTGCAAACGTCTCCTTTGGTTTACGATTTTTTTTTGTATTTTTTGTCAAGAAAACGACAGAATCTTTGTCTTTTTAGGTTGTATTATGNATGAAACCTTCAATATATATATATATATATATATATATTCTTGATTTATTTATTTATGATTAAAATTTGATTTTTCTAGAACGTGTCTTCTTACAAAAAAAGATTTGTATATTTTACATTATTAGTGAAAAAATTAGAAGTTAATGTATAAAAAATAAGTTAAGCATATATACTTTATATAAATAGTAACAAAATTATTTATTAAAAAAAACCATATTCAGGGATACTAGTACTCATTCTAATTTTGATGTACTTTTAAAATATTTAAATTTCATAATTAGAAATTACAAGTTTTTGGTAAAAATGTGCATGATTTTTGTAAACTCAGTAGATTTATATTATAAATTTTTTGTGGCTTCACACGTTAAAAAAAAGTCAAACTACTATATATTTATAGTTAAAATATTAGAATTTGGAATTTAGGATATAATGTTATTTGAATAGTAAATTAGAGTTGAATACAAATCGAGTTAATAGCAACAGAGGTGATATGATAATCTCTACTAAACACACATTTGACAATCTCTAAACCCTAAATTTAATTTGAAAAACTAAAGTTGACATTGATTTTAGTAATATTAAAACCCAACGTTGTAATCGGATTTGTATATATTATAAGCACCACATATACTAAATTTATTATGATTAGGAGAATATTCAAACTATATATTTCTTCAATGGTGTTGCGTGTTATTAACAACGAAAAATTCTGTGACAAAAAAAAAACGAAAAATTAAGTAAATTTATAATGTTTTGGGTCCAGCTGTTTTAAATATATTAGATGAATTGACTTTAATTTAACAATCCATAGAATCGTTGTTCGTGTGATTATTTTATCTCAAGTCGATCTATTTATGTTTATTGTCGAACTACTCAAGAAGATTGGGTCATTCTTGATTTTATACACATTTTATATAATTCGTTAGTTTGATGTTTTAAAATTCTGATGATCAGAAAATATATTTACTCTCACTTAATATTATATTTTAAAAATATTTATTCAATTACATATGTTACAAAACGAACAAAAAAAAATACAAGAACAATTAACTAACTAATCTCGAATTAACTAATATGTATTCATATACTATGTCTAATATTTTAGTATAAATGATCACAATATATCTGTATGTAAAATTAAAGAAATATACCATTGACTAGTAACAATACATTATATTTTTTTCATAAGGAATATTTTTCTTAAATTAATTTTCTTATTAGTGAAACTTAACATGATATACCCAATAAAAATATTAAAAACTCATTTTTAAATAAAAATAACAAAGGTCACCAAATGTTTAATTATAATAATTATGCTATATAGCAAAATGTCCAAAATGCGACCCACTATCTATCACTACGTTCGAATTGAAAAGCGAAATTTGGGGCTATGTTATCTTTTCAAAAGTCTAGGGTTGATCTAGTAATTTTATAATACTTAAGGGGTCTTTTTGCATTTTCCCGAGAACCAAAACAACCGTCGGATTAATTAAACGGTTCTGATTGTTGGTTAAAGTTCACAAACAATTACAAGCCAAACGTGTGAGTGTTAAGGTAGGACGGTGACACGTGCGAAAGATGACGTGTGCATAGAACACACAGACAGATAAGTTTTGGGGATTATTCATGTTCTTGTTCATCATCACTATTGATTGACGGTGAGCTGAGAAAATTCGAGTATTTTGCTTGATCAAATGATAGGGGTACCTACCAGGAGCAACACGGAGATCCCAATTTCTTACTTGCACAAATTATATTTATCGAAGACGTTAATTTCCACAGATTCGCCTCTTTCTAGGGTTTCCTGTAAGCCCACTTTACCTTTTTGTTTCTCGCTTTCATTTTTGGTGTTTGTTACACTGTTTGCTGAATTATTGGGGATTTTTGCGTTACTTCTACTTCGATTCCTTTTTCTGGAACATCATCAAATTCCATGGTTTTTTTTTGGATTCGTATAGAGAGCTTGTTAGTAGATTGTTCATTGAATTTTGGGGGTTTTCATGTCTCTCATCCAATTAGATTTTGATCATAGAGTAAAAATTGATCCGAGAGATCGTTGAAGGAGTCTTAGGTGTTTAATTTCTTATACAGCAATTTGATGGAATCAACTTTGATGTTTAAGATCTGTAATTTGAGTAAAAGATTAAGATATTTGAGTAGAATACTTTAAGTGGTTTGGGTACTTAACAGTAATTGTTCCTCTATCAACACGATTTGAGGTGGATTCATCTTCTCTGGATTGCTTATGAATCCCTAGAATGTAGTATCAGATTCTGATTGATTCTAGTAACATTTACTGCTCTGATGCTTTTACTTTCTAATCTAGTTCTGTTTTTGGTTGGATATATATCAATCAATTTGATAAGAACTCTGAGGTGTGTTAGCTTTTCTTTGTTCTGTTGATTTAGAAATCTTTAAATGTTAAAAATTTGTACATTTCAGAATGCATGAGTTCTCTACTGTTGATGGTTTTGTGGAGATAAACGAGAGTTTAGCAGAGATGATAAAGTACATTGCTAATGAACCATCAGTAGGGCTTTACTACATCCAGCAACACGTCCGAAACGCCACACCAAATGTTCTAAATCTCAATCGCAATCTCTTAGACAAGTCCCGTGAAACAGTTTTGCATACCGAAGATTTAGATGATTCTATATCAATGGTGAAATCAATGAAAGAGTGTGGTACTCTCATCGCTGATGAGATGCTAGGAGACATCAAGAACTCATTAACAATAATGTCTTCAAAACAACCAAAGAAAGGACCAATACTCAACACAAGCCCTTGGAGCAGATCCATCAGTTTAAAACATGTTTCTGATCCTAACCAAGATAGTGAAAGCAACAGTTATTTCACATCAGTGTTTAAGTCAGCCAAGGAGAAAGCTAGCAACATCAAATGGCCACAACTTGACTTCAAAGAACAACAAAAGGTGGACTCAAATCCACCATTAGAGGTCCCATCTAGCTTCTCTGATGTGGGAAGTAATGAGTTAAAAACGCTGAGTGAAACAGAGGAACAAGCTTCATCAAGTAAAGGTGAAAACTTTGAGGAGTTTAAAGCTGGTAAAGAAGCAAGTCTCAAGGCATGGCTGGGAGATACAGATGGGAGTGTAGGTGTTAATGGCGGTGGATCTGCTGCAGAGAGGATATAGGTTTTGTTTTTTTTTGAAGTGATTTGTGTTTACAAGACTGATTTGTGGGTTATGTACATGTGTTCTTGTTACAAGGCATTACAGGACAGCTTGAGATATTAGTCATATTACTAAAAAAGTTTGATTTGAAGTATGTATTCTTTGATAAGCTGTATTTTATCACTTCTAATGGCAGCTTTTGCTATAGATTTGCAGCGGGATAAATGCAAAATAAACTTATGAGGTTTCACATTTTCACTATATTTTTTTTGTTGTAAATTTGCTATAAATTTGCAATGGATCGGTTTTATTAGCTAAATACAAATTAATGCAGAAATTAAATATTGTTATATTAGTTCGAATCTGAGTGTCTTTGAAAACAAAAAGACATAGTTACAAGTCAAAAACCACTAGACCAACTTTGTTTCACTCACATTTTCACTAATTAAACTTAAGGTTGCGGAATATAAATTAAATATAGTTTGGTAAGTTTTTGGTTAGATTTTAAGTTTTTTTTGTGATTATCATGAGTTTTAAGGTTTTTCTTTTTGTGTTTTTGTTAAACCATAAGTTGTTTTGATGGTGGTATCAAACGATTGTGTGTCGAAAAAAAAGTTTATAATATAAACAGTATAGTTTAACATGCGTATATTCAAAATATGAGGGTTTATTTTGAGAAATTTTAATTTACCTATTGGAGTATGATAGGTTAATTCCAACGGCATATTTTAATTTGCATTTATCTCATTTGCAACAGTACGTGTTATAAATGGTTTGAATTTAAGTATCAAGTATGTATTAATTAAAAAAAAAGAGATTTAGGACATTGTTTTGCAATACAAAAGCAAAAGAAAAGGTTTAGACAAGTTAATCTTAAATTAAGGCATTAAGCGAGAATGCACACGCACTATAATAAAAATAATTAGACATATAAAGTTAATATATAAAGCAACCCACGGCTTTGGGTTCTCTTGTCCCTTATCAATCCTATATTTTCTTCTTTTATTTCTTAATTATCTATTTAATTAGTATATTGATCCTATTTTCATCATTTAATTTAATTTAATATAATTTAATTTAATTTAGTTTCTCCTTTTGATTAATATATTGTAATTTTCAGAGGTGTCCCTTTGTTCTTGTAAGAGACAAAAGGCTTCTATTTATTTATTTAATTATTAATTTAACATTTTAAATTAATATTACAATAACATTCATCTAACTAATTAGATTACTTCAATTTTGGTGTTTCAATTTTTGTTCGTTTTGCATCTGTATCGTACATTAAATTAGTGTATTTAATTTTGAACAAATCATGTAACATTGAGAACGAAAATTATAAAATCCACAAAAAATATAAGTAATTGTAAATGTGTTTTTTTTTGCTTGATTGTAAATGTGTTTATGACTTGCAAAATAATAATGTTTGATTAATAATGAAATATTTGTAGTTTTAATATTCTAAATGTGTTATTTTATAATGAATAAAATAACCTTTAAAAATCAGTTTTGTATAGTAATTTGAAATTTTAAAAAGGAAAAAAGGGTCTATATTGAATAGTTCTTTTACTACCACTCTTTAGTATAAAAGTTAATAAAAATGGTGAAGTCGACCTAACTTATATGTTAATGTAGACGTCATTATATCTTTTTATATACTATAAAATATATAATTAAAATGTTGGAGGGAAGTAACGATCAGCTTTCGGAAAGCATGGATCCATGTTTTCTGATATTTATATAAGTTACATCTTTTTCAACTTTCTTAAATGAACAAACACTCGTGTTTAGGGATTTATCATTTCACTCTTTTTACACCCTTTTCTCTATTTTTTTTAAATAAACTAAATTTTAATTAATAAGAAAAAAGGTGATAATTATTTATAGTTAAGAAAAAAAGTTATAAAATTATTCTAAATCGACGTTGCGTTACATTAACTTTGAATCTAAAGTTTCTAGTTATATATAAAAGAGACAAAATTATACTCACGTTTAATATAATTACTTGAAAAAAATAAAATATATAAAACTATTCTAAATTTTCGTTGCATTAATATAATACTCCTATAAAAAAAAGTTTTATTTGTTTCAAAAAGATTAATTTTCTATCAATTTTTAATCACATTTAAATAATAAAAATGATTATTTTTATGAATTTCAAAATTTATGTTATAAATTTATAAGAAATAGTGAAAAATTTAATTATTAAACATAAATAACTCTCGTTATTAACCAATTCAAAAATATTTTAACAAAAAAAAAATCAAAAAATCAAAAAATAAACATTAATCATTAATTAATTATTTCTAAATCTATGTAAAAAATTTAAAACGTCAATTTTGAAACGAAAGGAGTATAAAAGAAAGAAAATTATACTCGCGTTTAAGATAATTACTTAAAATATAAGAAAAATGAAATATTTTTTTTAGTATCAACTTTTTAACATCGCCAAAAGCAGAGAGTACTTATTCTATTAGGTCCATATTTATTTTAATGCTTTTGAATATGTAATATGACAATGACATCTTTTAATACACTAATGTAGTTTTCGAATGGTAATTCACTAATTTGTTTTATATTATTAAAAAATATATATAAACACCAACATACAAAGGGAACTAATCATTTTTCCATTTAATTTTGTATATAACATTATAAAAGAAAAACTCAAATACGGCATTCGAATCATAAAAAAAACGAACTTTTAATCATTTTCATTTATAAATTCAAATGAAAAACATTTCGTATTTATCAAAAACAAAAATCTCACATACAAAAACACAAAATTAATTAACAAACATTTTAATCTTTTAATTTATCCACGAAAAAGCTGAGCTCGTTCTTGATCATCTGTTCTTGAAACTGATAAAGAACACAACCCAACTTGAAGATTCTGCTTCTGTTTCTGTTCCAAAGATTGCTTGCAATGCAAGATAGCTCCTTGAATAGAATTCTCAATCTCACAACTTGAACTCTGAAACGATTTCTTCGCAGGTTGTCTCCTCATCGAAACCGAAAACGATCTCCTATGACTTTTATTCAACACATTACTCTGTTTTTTACTCAATTTCTCTGTTTTAACTTTAGAATATCTCAAAACCGATCCTTCATCTGCTACTCTTGCAGCAGAAGCACAAGATTCATCAGAACAACCAGATTTCCCAAAAAAAGATCTAAGATAAGCTCTTGAAGCTTTAATCTTACTTCCAAGACTTAATTGTTTGACCAATCTTAGTTTTTTAGACCAAGTTATCTTTGAGTTTTGTTCCTCTGCATTTAATCCACTAGAACATTGAGAGAAATAGTCTTTAGGGTTAAGTTCTTGACTTACTTGACAAGATTCAAGAGGAGAAACAGTGCAAGATTCAAAGGGAGTGTTGCTAGTGATAGGTGTAGTGGATAAAGGTGTGCTGTAGAATTCTTCAAAGGTGTAATCTTGAAGAAGTTTTTGAACCATTTGAAGACGAGGAGGAAGATGAAGAGGAAGGAGTTTGCCTTTGTAAAAGAGTTCATCTGCAGGAGATGTTGTTGTGTTTGTATCAAGTGGACATAGATGATTATTCATTAATTGAAACTCAAACTCTCTTGGATTGTTGTTGTTGTTGTTTAGTGTTTTGTGTACGAGGTTCTTGAATGATGTTACTTCCATGTCTATGTAATCTTCTTCTATACTCTCACATCTCTCCATCTTTTTTTTACTTCTTTAGAGTTTTGAGTTATGTTTTGTAAGTGGAGAGTTATGTTATGTTTTGTAAGAGGTTTGAATTATATATATAAGAGAAGAAGAGTGGTCCGCCCTGAAAATACGGGAGCCTAAGACGAAATCTAAAATTAGAGTCGATATTTCAATAACGAAAAGTATATATTTTTTTACAAATGAAATATATGCGAGAGCCGGTTTAATTTTGGAAGCTGAGGCAAATGTTTCACAGGGCTTGCCTCAGGGCCAACGCAGGTAGCGTCGAGACTCGACCCTTAAATTACGGGGACCTAAAATAAAATTTGAAATAAAAACCGATATTTCACATAACTAAAATAAATAAAAAATAACTTTTTTATATAAAAAAATAAATATATAATTCTGAACATTGTATAATTTAGAGGCTGAAGCGAATGTTTCATCCGATTCTAGAATTGACCCTGAGAGATGAGAGAGAAAAAAGATGAGAGAGAGAATTAGTGTTAGGTTTAGGGTTTCGTAAAGAGGGTACAAATGTGGACGGTACTGTTTTATATTTCTTTTAGATTGATATATAATAAGATGATAAAAGAGAAAGAAACAGAGTTTATTTGTTACTACTATAGACTATAGTGTTATTTGGTTAAAGTATATGCTATAAAAAAAGTTAATAATATGATTGAACAAAAACAAATTATGGACCACCACTTGTATAATTTGAATACTATAATAATAATAATAATAAGATTATGTCGCTTAATTTCAACTTACAATTATGGAAAACTAGGTTTAAAAATGATATAATGTTTTCCACTTTCATTTATTTTATTTTACAAACTTTTGATGAATTATTATCTAGACCTTAAAATATACTGAAGAACGAATAGAGAGACAAAGCTTACAACATGATTGAAAGAAAAGTATATTAATTAGGAATTAAATTATAAAATTGGGTGATTAAGTAATTTAATTGTATATTTAGAGTAATGTAGAACATTACAATATAAGCTCCCCACATGTTTCCTTAGTGTTTACTCAAACAATAAATAAAATCAAATTCATAAAAACCAACTAAAATATGAATCGATTGGTCCATTTCATCTATTGAAACTATAAACAAAATTAAAGACATATATAAACAATGTTATAACTTAATTATAAGAACATTGAAAAATATAATAATACTCTTCTAGTTGATAATGAACAGTTTTTTAATTACACAAAATCATTTTTAGGAGTGTCGACCGTTTTTATGTCTCTGCATTTTGTTCAGTCCTTTATATATATATATATATAAAATTTTCTTAACAAAATCGAGTTTTAATTTGAAGAATAATAATATGCATATAAATATATTGATATTAGACTAATGAAAATATGTTTTTGTAATATACAAAAAAAAAAATATATTTAATTTGAGTGAAGTGAGGTCCCATTGTACTTTTAAATGGTTCAAAACCTTTTACTGGATTTCAGGATTTAATTTTCTTTGCTTTTTTTTTTGTTTTTTAAATCTGATAAGGCTTGATGTGAAAGATGACAAATATTAAATGTCAAATTATAATCATTAATAATAATATCACTTGATTATGTTTTGTTTAATTACATCCCTCAGGCCATTAATCTTTCGATTCGTAGAGTTATCGGCGTAATTGCAATTAACCCAAGCGGTCCAACCCGGTTATCTTAACCAAACCGAAACCAACCCGGTTAATTAACCCAAATTCCCTCGCATTTTTTGTATCTTCTCTGACTCGCTTTGAAATCACAAACCCTAGATTTGGAGTGTTTGAATTCGCATTTAAGCGCCGACTCAAATCTCTGCTTCTTCTACTGATTTGTATTCTCCATGGAGGTGTTTTCAGTTTGAAGTTTCGAATTCAACAAATGTTTGTTACAAGTTTGTTATACAATTTGTTACAGTCTGTTATATCTTCCTAAATCAAAACTCTTTTTATCGTTTTCACTAATCATCAATGGTGTACCCTAGACGGATTACCAAACGTTCAAATAAAGCAGGTTCTTCAAGTTCTTCAGCTGTTAAGAATAGATCAAAGTTATCGGCAGAAGAGAGAAGTACAGATCGAGCTCCTGGTTCTGGAGTTTTAATGGCGACGTACACTTCAGTGGAATCTCCCGATAGCATCCACTCTCCGTTTTTCTTGCATAGCGAAGATCAGCCTGGATTATCTATCATCCCGATCACTCTCGACGGAGCTAACCACTATTCCTGGTATGCAGCTATGACCATAAACTTAACTGCGAGAAATAAGATTGCATTTGTTGATGGATCATTACCTAAGCCAGCAGAATAGCATCCACAGTTTGGGATTTGGTCTCAATGTAATAGTATGGTGAAATCTTGGCTTCTTAGTACTGTTTCTGCTGAAATATATGGAAGTATTCTCTATATTAACAATGCAGCAGAGATATGGAAAAATTTACAGATTCGATTTCATATTACGGGTACTTTCCAACTTACTCAGCAGCTTCTGGATTTAAAGCAGGGATCTATGGATCTATCTGCTTATTTTGGGGAATTAAGGTCTTTATGGCATCAATTAGACAATGCAGAAGGCTGTAATCCTTGTTCATGCTGCAAATGCGGGAAAATGAAGGCATTGCAAACCAAAGAGGAACATGCTAAAATTATAAAGTTTCTCACAGGTTTAAACGAATCTTTTTCAGTGATTCGCAATCAAGTCATTATGATGAAACCTGTGCCAAGTCTTGAAGAGATCTATAATCTTGCACATACTTATAGCATATTAGCTCAAGATGCGAGCCAGAGAAATATTAGATCTTCAGTTGCTGGTCTAACAACTCCGGCGGCATTTCAGGTTACTGACTCTAACAATCCAGCAACAGTTCTGGCATCTCAAACTGGTTATCAGAATCAGAAAAGGTCAAGATCAATATGCTCTCATTGTAGGAAAATGGGACACTTGGTAGATAAATGCTTTGTTCTTCATGGTTACCCTTCTGGATGGGTTCCTAAACAGAGATTTTAACAAAAATCTACACCTGGAACAACACCAGTTACTGCAAATGTTACAGAAAATCAATCTGAGAAAGGGAACCAGACATGGCAGCTCAACTGGAGACCTTGCTAAAGAACAAATTCAAGATTTCATTGCATATTTTAGTTCTCAGTTACAAAGAGAACAACCACATATGGGACAATTTTCTGGTACATCATTCTCATCTCCTATATTTCAGATTGTTGGAACACTGACCAATTTGTTAGATTCTTGACCAGATTAAATAGTAGATTTAGTTGAAGCACCTTCCATTTTCATGTTTGTTTTTGTCTTAGTTTCACATAATCATAATCTCAGTTTCCTTTCATTGTTCATCTTATGTACATACATACTGGAAAAATCTGCAACATATATAAGTAGCTATTTGTATTTGATTGGTATTTCGATGAATGATGTAACTGTGAAACTAGTTTACGCATCCAAGTGAAATACAAGATGAAGTCACAGAAGAAGAAGAAGAGCTACTTTGTATCGGTGATCCATGGAACAAATCAGAGAGGTAGTTCTGCAAATTATCAGGCTTAAACCTCACTAGTATCTCTATGTTTTTCTCCTGCCTCAAAGTCGGTAAGTACTTCTCATAAAACTCTCTGTATTCAGGTACTAGTTTCTTTGCTATGGAAACCTTTAGTTTGTCTCTCAGTTTTGCATCTGGTATAACCCATGATGATTGTTTCATATAAGTTTTCTCAAATGCCCCATGAAATCTTTTGAAATGCAGTTTGGCCTCTTCTGGTGATAAGATACTGGTTTTCTCCGGTAAAGCTACGAAAACATTAGCCCATCCTGCTATCTCATAATTGGCAGCATAGCTTCTGAGTTTCGCATCATGCTTAGTGAGCCAATCATCCCCAAGGAGATTCCTCAGGTGAGTTGAACGAACTGTATCAACAATAAACTGAATGTTGTTCACAAGAAAGAGATATGAAAGAGAAACATCCTTATAACTCTCTGCTTTAATGTCTAATTTGCAGATCAAAACCAGGATGAGCCAAGCTAGATGAACCGAGAGTGTATGGTTGTGTTCATCTTCTAAGATTGGAGTCTTGAAATAAGATTCTAGCAAGCGAGTATTTCTCTTGAGTGGATGCTCCACAAGAATCTCAGACAACACACAGCTGTATTCAGAAAGCGAAGCTATGAAACTCATTGTTGAACGAGTCAGCTGATGAATTCCTCCACCATCAGTAGGTAATTTCGATGAATCTTTTTGTAATGTTGACTCAAATTCTGTGAGAGTTATGTGGATTGATTCCTTGAGTTTTTTTAGTGATGTGACCACCAAAGATTTAACAGCAACACCTGAATCATTGTCAAATATCAATTCTATCTCCGGCAAAAGGTCAGTGATGGCTGCGTGGAGATCCATCAACCGGAAGATACTCTCCGGAGACTTTTTGTCCTTTGCAACGAGCTCTGGGAGCTTGAAAAGGTTAATTCCTGCTTCGTTTGTTATCTCGTAAAAGCATGACTCTCTTATTGTTTTTGAAGCAGAGAAGACGTAATCACAGAGAAGTTTCTCTCCACGAAAGAGTGTTATCACCGCGATCTTTGCAGCTTTGATCCAGTTCTTGATCAAAGGCTCGACCACGCTCCAGTCCAGTTTGCTAAACCGAGAGATTTTACACCTTTCGATTCCAAGTAAGTGCAGCCCTTCATCTACAATTGACTTTCTTATTAACTTATAATTCTTTAAACACTCTTTACCATATCCACAACTGATCATAGTCTCTGCTATGATTTTCAAGTCAGACATCACCAAAGCTGAAGCTTTCTCCACCTGATTAATCGATTCGCCAGCTTTCTTCAACGCATCATCATCATCATCGTCATCATCAGATTGCATAACATCTTCAAATTCTGAATTACTTGAGATTGAGGATTGACCAGAGACTGATTCTGGACTAAGTTGGTCTCGGTTAGAAGATAGTATCTGGAAGAATTCCTTCTCAAGTCTAGCCATAGCAACCTGCATCAGATTCTGTGCAAGTACAAGCTTTGGAGAACGTGAGTGTTGAGAGACGAGAAAGTGCATGGCTTTGCGCAAATCACGGACACATCTGATGAACTCTTTAGCTTCTCGTCTGCTGTGAATGAACAGAGAGACGATCTTGGTGTAGGACGGTGAATTTGTATCCCATTTCTTAATGATTTCTTCTGCATCTTTTACTGTTTCCTCCATCATTGACTGAGAAAACGTATGAATTTGTGAAGGTGAAGGAGAAGAATTGAGAGATTTAGGAGAAGAAGAAGAAGAGAATAAAAATGCAGACTTTGCCTTTTCCTCCATTGATGAGGTCTTAGAACTCATTGTTCTTCTTCTTCTTCGTGATAAGTAAGTCACTTTGATTTCTACTCTTTTCATTATATAGAGGAGATGGCTGCTTTCTTAACTCTTATGGGTTCCTTGTAGATATTGTTTGACTAATAACAAATCTTTGACTGTCTTGTCTTTACATAACAATTTCATAATTTTACTTTCATTAAGAAAACTGTTATAATGATTAACGTGTAGGTTATATATAGTTAAGAGTTAAAAATGTTTTAATTCTACAGGTAAGAAATTGAGAAATTGAAAAATACACTAATTTTTTGTTTCTAGATCATTCTGATTTTCTTGTTATTTAAAAATTATAATGCCTTTGAGTCTTTTGACTTGGGAAAATGTTCGAAATTCCTGTGATATTAATTAAAAAATATATATTATATTTTTTAGATGGTGTAGATTGATTGAGGTTTTAATGATTTATATTATAAGAGTGTTGGCGAAAAAGTCAAGGTTTTAACTTTTAAAGTTTTAATAATGGTTTGTCCCTTTTTATCAATATAACGAAATATTTCTTACGTGATGAAACTAACCGAGTGTGAAACCAATTGAAATAAGAACAGCTTAGCTTCAGCTCATGCCAACACCATTTTTTACAAAAGTCAAGTTTCTTAATTTTATCTTTTTCTCTCCCATTTAATTTCAATTTATAAATTAAAATGATGTTTGACTAATATAATTTATATAAACATATACAATAATTACTTACAAAAAAAAACCATATGACTTTACTCAATTAACACAAGCAAAATGTGGTAGAAATACTATTAAACCGGAATTAGACTTTTGCATAAAAAAACATATATATACAAAGATAATTTAAATAAAAATTAAAAAACTATCCAAAAAGTTTAAATATAAGAAAAAAAAATATTCTGGAGCTTCCTTTTTTTTTAACTTCATTATTATTTTAGACTACCTCCATATCTTTTATAAAATGTAATATTAATAAAACATTCAAATGTTATATAACTTATTTCCACTTAATGATTAAAGAAGAAAACTAGACACAAATTAATCAAAATATATAATTTTTCAACATTAAAAACCAAAACCGCCTACTACATTATAACATTATAGTTTTGGTAAAATATCTAAGAAATAGCAGGATTGTATAATATTAGTGGTTAATTTCATTAAGACGCGTTTATGTCGCAATTCAAAGTCGTAGTCCAACACTCAATAATCATATTAAACTCTTCCAAATTATAACGTTAGACGACGTTAACGGCAAAAGACTCATTCAAATGATTTGACCTAATCTCAATATAACATAAAATAAACATTAAACAAAAGAACAACACTGCCTTTTGTGGATCAAAATCTTTCATTTAGACGAGTTATTGAAATCTTTCACAAGTAAATCAAACCAACTCAGACAACAACTAAGAGGTTTAAAACACAAAACTGAAGTCATATGATGATTACACCTTAATTGCATACTTCCTCAATGGGAAATACATTTCTTTCTTCTTCTCCCTTTCTGTCTTCAAAGATGCCTGCACGAGATAGTTAACGATTCATTAAGTACACACTTTACTTTTTCAACAAAAGTGTTAGAGAGAACACAAGAGTGTAGTACCTGGTGTTTGGTGAGTCTCCTCCTGATAGCTCTTGTCTTCTTGGGACGTAAATCAAGAGGCAAATACTTCTTGTTCTTGTATGCTTCTCTTAAAGCAGACTTTTGCTTCTGTGAGATCACTGTCAATACTTGTGCAATTGACTTCCTCACCACCTTGCTGAAATCAATACATAAAAAAGAAGCCATTTCAGATCCACCAGAGTTAACATCAGTAACTTAAGCCAAGAATACTGAAAAACAAAGACTTCTTCCACAGCTAAGTAACTTAAGCCAAGAATTCTGAAAAACAAAGACTTTTTGCACAGCTAAGTAACTTAAACCAAGAATACTGAAAAACAAAGACTTCTTCCACATCTAAGTAACTTGAGCCAAGAATTCTGAAAAACAAACACTTCTTCGACAGCTAAGTAACTTCCTTCTTATGTAAAGATTCAATTAGACTTAACAGTAGCCTTACCATCTAACTAGTCAGAGAGCTAAATCTATCACAGTTTTGAAACACACACATAACCAAATATTCAATTACAAAACATAAAGCAGGTGAGGAATCCCATGAATTAGATACATTCAAGCTGAATCTAGTGAAGAAAAGCATTTCATGGCACTTAATACTTTAACAGTGTCTTTAAGTGAAGGGCAATTGAAAACTCCTATTACCCTCATGTGAAATCCTAGCTAAACGAACCTATACTTAACCACTACAACTCAGAATCTCAAGCAAGGATTTAGACTATAAATTCCAAAATCCATCACGCTTGACATATATATATATATATAATCAAAATCGAGAAAAATGCAGCATTCAATCATACGAACACAAAGCAATCGAACGTGTTTAGAAATAGATACGGTTAAACATACATCTTGGATAGCTTGTTGGGAGCACCGCCAGTGACCTTAGCGACACGAAGGAGAGCAAGCTCCGCCTTCAAATCCTTCAACTGACCTGAAAGATCTCCTTTCGATTTCTCCCTCAGCTCATGAACCTTGATTCTCGCTATTCAGATTCCATTTCAAAGTCAGATTCAGAACAAATCGCATCAGCCACATGGAAGAAACAAACTCAGAGATTAGCTATTACAGATTGACAATAATGCTTACCCATGGCGTCTTCGAGTTCTCTGACTCCCTACTGTCTTCGGTTGTATGTGAGATGTTAAAAACCCTAGAAAAAATAGAGATGGCAGACGACGGCTACGACTTTAAAACGGATTTTAGGGTTTATTACAAAATGGGCTTCCACTTAATAGGCCCATAAATAATATATTAGTAGACCCAGTTTTATTCTATTATGGGCCAAAGCCCATATATCTCTTATACATGATTTTTTTTATCAATCATGATTTTTTTTATAAGAGTAAAATAAACCTTCTACTTGTACTTTGTGTGTTTACTCAAACAATCATGTTTAAAACACACTATGTAATTTATTTTTTAGATAATTTTAAATTCTCAATTATAGTTACGTGACAATAATATTATTCGGTTAACTATGAGTAATTAAACTGTGTGTTTTAACAAACAAAAACAATTTTCTTTAATAAATTTTTTGTTTAAAAGATTTTTGAATTTTAGTCGAATCGACAATTTAAAATAAAATTAATGGAAAACGGTCAATGGATATCCAAATCGTCAGTTTGGAAAAAATTGAAATTGCCACATAACTATAATATAAAGTTTAAAATTATGTAAAAAATAAATTACGCGGTTTATTTTACCAAATTCAAAGTATATGATTTTTTAACCAAACACAAAAAATAGAGGTTTTATTTTTTATATTTGCATTAAAAACCTAAATAAATATATCAAGTATATAACTATATTATAATATATATTTATTCATCAAATACA
>KE151693.1:126963-137040 GCA_000411095.1 Aethionema arabicum | reverse complement strand
TATATATATATATATATATATATATATATATTCGTTAGGATTTATTTACGATATTTTACTATTATTACAACTTAAATTCGTAATAAATGACGTTAAAAAAAACGTAATAAATAATTTATTAAAAACTTCTCTAATTTATTTAAATTCTATGATCTAATTTTTGAATATTACGTTTCAAGATTAGAGAATCCTCTTTAGGTTACCAAGGACGAATACGTTTGAAAACTGGATATGAACTCTTAAGGGTAAGCAATGATTTGGAGAAGAGACTTCAAGAGGTATAAATACAAATGTTTTTATAAAATATTTAATACTACCTCCCTTTCACTTCAATTGATATTTAAAAGATTTTTTTTTACAAATTAAGTGATGTTCTTGCTTTAAAAAAAGATTGCTACTCCCTCTGTTTGTTTTTAAACGTTCTTTTAGACATATTTTTTTGTTAAATTAAGTGTGGTTTTAGGTTTTCGATGTACCTTATACAAATAAATACACCAGTATACCTTTATCATCAAATGTTTACAAAAAGCTTATTATAATAAATTTGGTAAATACATTTAATTAGTAAAGTTATTTTAGGTAAATTAAAAAGCTTTTTAAATTGTGTGAAATATTCTACAACGACAATTACAAAAACGGAGGGAGTATTATTATACTCCCTCTGTGTCAAAATAAATGATTTTTTAGGTTTTTTACACAAATCAATAAAACAATTAATGTGTATAATATTCCAACAATTTCCTATAAACAATCAACTAACAACCAATAAACTATAATTAGAATTTAAAATTTAATTTTTTGAGATTCACAAAACAAATATTTAATTTTAATTAAAAAACCTAAAAAATCATCTATTTTGAAACAAAAAAAATTTCTAAAAAATCATTTATTTTGAAACAGAGATAGTACATGATAAATTTTAGTCAAAAGAATTCAAATCTTGAAATTAACCATAATAATTAAAGTTATTTTAGGTATTTTAAGTGTTTTCTTAATTAATGTGCAAAGTGATCTCTAATCATCAACTAAAATGATGATAGATTACATTACCATTTGTGGTATTACATGGAGAAGAAGATAAAGTAACAGACAAAGCAGTGAGTGAAGAACTGTACGAGATGGCCTCAAGTTCCGACAAAACCTTGAAGTTGTACCCTGAGTTGTGGCATGCTTTACTCACCGGAGAGACGCCGAGAATATGGATATGGTATATGCAGACATCATCGGATGGTTGGAGAAGAGAGCATGATCATGTTTTACATTTCAAAGAATAATTGATTTACAATTTACATTACGTGGTAAAAGTAGTGTAATAAAACTTGTGTTTTTATTTTTTGTTTTTGTTTTTTAAGTTATTATTGTGGGATATTTATTTCATAAATATTTTTTTCGATTTTTATAATATACTAATTAATTTTATCATTGAAAGTTTGAAACTTTGTAAAATGGCAATTCTATCATCCAGAGTTTAAAACAAAACATCACACATTTGATATCATTATTATAATTAGTAAAATTATAATTTTGTCAAACACGATCAAATATACGTGCAAAATACAAATTATCGAACATAATATTAATGAAAAAAAAAAAATCATTTTTAACATATTTTGAAACGAATGATTAATCATATTTATAAATAGAAATTATGATATTTTAAACTCTGAATTATTTTCATTTAGTGAAAAAAATTCCAATTACTAATATGGTTTTTAAAACTTTAAACTTTGATAATCAGGTTTTTTAAACCCTAAAATTTGATAAACATGTGTTTAAATCAAAATTTAAACATAAACTCAAAATTAAACCTTAATATCAAAAGTAAACCTAAAAACTAACTTAAATTCGAGTAAATTAAACTGTAATTTTATTTAAATTTGAGATTCGTTATAAAAAAAGCATATTATTAAAGTTTAGGTTTAATAATGCACTTAAGAACCTTTAAAAATTTTAAAAACTATTTTGATAGTTGATTGTTTTTCTCCCTATTAAAATAATTTTAAATACCATATTTCCTTGTGTGTGTTTAATCGAGCGATCTCTTATGATATAAACCAAGTAGAGTATATGACATTAATGAAATAGAATATTGAATGTAAAGTTTGATATTAATGGAATGCTTCTTACGAGGTAGATCTAAAACTAATAAATGATTCTTATATAAAAAAGATCAAATGTGTTGGGTTGACTTTGATTTAAATCTAAAAAATAAAAATAATCCACATGCAAGTTATTAGAAAATTTGAGTAAAAAATAAATTATTAGAACAAGTTAGGTCTAATGGTTTCCACCTTGTAACTAATTTTTTCCCGCTGTATCCAAGTTGACGACTTGTTCAATTGACAAAAAAAAAATTTAGATTTTTTTTTTACTAGTTGCTCTTTGTTAAACAAAAAAAACATATCTGGGACATTCTCAAAGACTTACCCAAAGTGAGGTGTGTGTTTTGTAAAATAAAGAAAGTTAAAGGGCTTAAAGACAAAACAATTCAACTCTCCTTAATATAAACATAGATAGCAAAAAAGAGAGAGCACCAAAGTAATCTCTTTTTCTAAGTTCTAACGAAATGGTCAGCCAAATTTATTAACAATTTCTTCTCATCATTTCTTAGATTTGTTTCTGATCATTTTGGTCTTCTTGATATGCAGGAAACTAATGAAACCGAAGATATCAAATACGAAGAGGTATATATATATATATACTTTTGTTTAGGGCCGGTCCTGAGTCAAGTCGGGTGAAACATTTGCCTCAGTTTCCAAATTAAAGGGTTCCGCAATAATTTATTTAGCATTATACGAGAAAGAATTTTATTTTTCCGGGCCGATCCTGCTTTTGTTTCTTAGTTTCTCTGTAAATCACGAGGTTTTGATTTTTTTTTTTTTATGTTAATGAATATACAGAGTTTTGTGAAGAACAGTAGAGGATTGAAGCTGTTTACATGTAATTGGATACCAACAAAACAAGAAGAAAAATGTTTAGTGTTTTTATGCCATGGATACGCCGTGGAATGCAGCATCACTATGAACAGTTGAGATCATCAAATTAACTCATCAATTTCTCTACTTAATATTTACAGTTTTTAACGAATAATTGTGTTTGATCCGTGCCCTTATGGCTTTTATTTAAACATTTGTTTAGGGTCCCTTAATTTTTTTGTAAATTAAAAACCCCCCATATATTAGGGCATCCTCATCGGAGATCCCTTCAAATCTCCAATGAGGTCACTAAAAAAATGTTTTTTCGATTTCTTCTCTTCTCGTTCTAAAATAAAAAAAAACAAATTTTTTAATAATTTTTTTAGTAAGCTTATTGGAGATCCGAGTCTTAGTAATATTATTAGTTTATATTAAAAAGTTAAAAAAAATTTAATATGGAAGGAACCAAATTTTTTAAAAATATTAAAATGTTCAATATATAAATTTCATATGATACTAGTTATTTGATGGTTTTTTTTAGCTGTTTACGAATCTTAAATCTTTGGACACGACTCTGGATAATTTAGGTACAGCGAGGAGATTAGCAAAGGCTGGATTTGGAGTATATGGAATTGATTATGAAGGTCATGGTAAATCTGATGGTCTTAACGGTTATGTTCCAAACTTTGACCATCTCGTTGACGACGTTTCCGATTACTACACCTCCGTTTGCGGTAACATTGACTTTTATTCTAAGTACATTGAAAAGTCAAGTTGGTTGATCATGTCTTGTAATGAGAAAAAGCTAAAGAATTCATAAGTTAAGAATGAATTGATATTAACTTTTTATTGCTCATGAAAGCAACTCGTATTTTAAAAGAATATTTGAAGAGTTTACATAATTTGTTGAATTTCAATTCTTTGGGAGTGATTAACAAATTGAGAATTAATTTGGTGTTTTTGTTTTTTTGGATTGAATAAATGATAAATAAAAATAAAAAAGAGAGGGAAGAGAACAAAGAGAAGAAGAGGTTTATGTTGGGAGAATCAATGGGAGGAGCATTGGTGTTATTATTACATAGAAAAAAACCTCACTTTTGGGATGGTGCTATCTTAGTTGCTCCAATGTGCAAGGTAATATTTTTTTTGCCTTTAATACTATTTTAGATACGTTTTAAATTTATTCTTAATTTTAAAGTAAAAAAATAAAAAATTATTATACAAGTATAGTTAAAGAAAAAAACTTTCAATAAAGCGCTCTAGGGGGCCGCTGAGGCGCTAGGCGTCTCTAAACCGTTTAGACCGCTTTCTCGAACAATGATATTACAACTAACAATTTTTTTTTTTTTTTTGTGAAATTTGTAGTAAAATTTCATTAAATTTATTTTATTATAAAAATTCAAACTTTATATTTTTTTTATTAATTTTCTTTTAGAGAATGAAACTAAACTATTGACTCAATTTTTTTTGATGTAATATGAAACAATTAAGGTTATCTTTTATATTTTTTACTTTATATTAACCGCTTAAAATCACCTAGATCTCAATTAGACGTTCTAGGCACTAGGCTAAACGTCACCGCCTACGCCTAGCGCTCTTTTGAACATTATTGGCAAATTGTATGGAATATTCATAAACAATAATTATAATTGTGTCATTTTTAAGAAAAGTATGTAGATAGTTAATAAAAAGAATTGCAATTTAGTAACTTTTCGAGGACTTAAATAAATATAAAAAAAAAACTTAAATTTGAAAATCAACTGGAAATTCGCTGGAGCTGGTGTAAAATAACGGGAAAGCATGTTAAGTTGATCAGTCAAATATTTAAAATCATTCCATTAAACAATATGAAATTAATTAACCATACAAATGTCAACGCAAATTTATGAATTATTTTATATTAATCGTCTATCTTTCATTTCATATCCATGTGTAACTTGAATTTAGACATGTAGTCAGCTACTAAATCGATTAAAAAAATACATTTTTTTAATTTGCCATTTAAAATAAGTACTTATTTTAATATTTTTGTAACAGATTGCAGAAGAAATGAAGCCAAAGCCTATAGTTATATCAATATTAAAAAAACTTATTTGGTTTATACCCACTTGGAAAATTATTCCTACTCAAGATATTGTTGATATTTCATATAGACAGCCTGAAATTAGAAAACAGGTAATTAATTAAGTATTACTATTAATTGTTCAATATGATATGATTAATTAACTTTTGCTAATTAACTATGATTTAAGGTCAGAGAAAACACATTATGTTACGAAGGACGACCACGTTTGAAAACTGCTTATGAACTCTTAAGGATAAGTATTGATTTGGAGAAGAGACTCAATGAGGTATATATATATATATATTATAAATTTTAAAATTTTAATGCATTGATTTACCAATATATGATAGTAATTAATAAGTTGTTATTGAAAATTAACGATAATCATGAAATAATGTTTATTTTGTTGTTGTAAAGGTTGGACAATAAATTTTTTTACGATAAAATTTAAAAATTAGCAACTAAAAAATTTTTAATGTCGAAAACTTTAGCATTTTATGGTTGAGTTTTCTTGATAAAATATACTCTCTCTATTTCAAATTTGTTGATTTTTTTTTTGTTTTTCACACTAATTAAAAATTAATTAATGTATACAATTTCCGTAACAATTTTTTATAATCTATCAAACAACCTTCAATAAAATTGTAGATTTTTGAATCTAATTTTTAAAACTCACATATATAATTATTTAAATTAAATAAAAAATGTAGAAAATCAAATAAATTGAAACAAAAAAAATTCTAAATAATGAAATAATATGGAACGGATGGAGTATTGTCGTTATCATTCAACATCTAAAAATTTCATATTCAATGCAAAATTTTCGTTATTTAAAATATTATGATTAGTATTAATTATGATTAAAAAAATTAATAATAGGTTACATTACCGTTTATGGTACTACATGGAGAAGATGATAAAGTAACAGATAAAGCAGTGAGCCAAGAACTATACCAAGTAGCAATAAGTTCCGACAAAACCATCAAATTGTACCCGGAGATGTGGCACAGTTTACTTAAAGGCGAGACGCCGGAAAACATTAACATTGTCTTTACCGACATAATCCGCTGGCTCGAAAACAGAGTTCAGTCTGGGAACAATAAGAGGTTTGAATCTGAGCTTAAACTCAAGAATAATTCTTACCATTTCAAAGAATAGTCGTTGACTACATTTCAAAGAACAGTGATATTATATGTTGTGAATTATTTATATTTGTAATTTGTAATAAATGATACTACAAAATCATTACTTAAAGTGTTCTATCTGTAAGTGTTCTAGAAATTTGATCTTTTGTAGTTAAAGTAGCAACTTCAATATAAATTATTTAACTAAAACTTGTTTATATAAACAATTCTAGTACTAAGAGTACTATCTCCAAATTTTATTGCTCAAAATTTTAATCTAAAATGTAAAGGTTATGAGACTTATGACATGTATAACTTCTTTGGACTAGAGATTAGAGCGGATATATGTCCACAATAAATTGTATCAATCTCTTTTCAATTCGAAAATGTACAGTGGTAACCACTAAATCAACTCATTGTTGGTACAACCATCTCAATAGAGTTTTCGTATTTTTTCTTAGATTTTTTTTTTAAAAAAATTTGAAAAACATAAACAAATCAATCTTGAAAAAAAAATAACTTTTTGTATTTGAAAAATTGGTAGTCGCTATTTATTTTCCAAAATATAATAAAATATTACCAAAATACAATTATTTATTATTATTTTTCAAATTTATAAAAAAATTCAAAAACAAATAATCATCGTAGATAATCTAAAGACTTATGTTTGGTTCTTCATTACCAGTATATTGAGTTCCATAGAAAATCAATTCCATAAAAGAGTCTCGGTTATATTTGCTTTAAGTATCGATATTTGTGTGTTTGATTAATGTTATAGAATCGTGGACAGTGTGTACCAACCAATAAAATATGAAATATTCACGTGCTTACCAAAATATTGCATCATTTTTATACAATCCTTCATCTTCTGACACATTTTTATATTTGATACTCATTTTTATTTTACAAGACTTTTTTTTCCCAAGCATTTTACAAAAATCTATATATATATATATATTATTTTTTTGCGTTTATACCATGACTTGACATTAATATAATTAAATATTTGTAGAGCGACGACTCTACCACGTTTTTTTAATCATAACTAAATATTTTAATTAAAATCTTGATCGAAAACAAAAACACATGAATATAAATCTGTAATTACAAAGACTAGAAAATGGTAAAAAAAAATCCTTAGACTAACTTGGGATAAATAAAAGAAATAAACATTGGAGCTTCTAATTAATATAAATTACTAAATGAGGGGGTTTATAAACAATTTTTTTTGTATATTGCCTATTTGTAATAAGCGATATTATCTTTATATGAATTTAATTGATATTTTCGGAGTTAAGCATATACATTAATGGTGTTAAAAAAAACATATACCGTACATTAATGAAATAGAATTTTGAGATTTAAAATTATACATTAATGAAATGCTTTTTACGAGATAGATCTAAAGTTACGCATGATTCTCTCTTTTTTTAATATGATTTTAATTTTAAGCCTCATGGGTTTGACTTTAATATAAAGTTTAAAATCTGGAAAAAAAAATATAAAGCTTACAAAAATAAAAAACTTTAGAAATAATCAACAAGCTTATAGAAAAATATTATACTTCTGTAAATAACCTTTTTTTTGTACTACTTGCTCTTTTTATTAAACAAGAAAATGTATATATGAGGGGATTTCAACGATTTACCGAAACTAAGGTATGTTTTGTAATTTATAGAAAGTTAAAGGGTTAAAGAAAAATTAATCAATACATCTCCCCTCCTCCTTAATAAAAACACCCAGAAAGAAAGATAAAAATCAAAGTATAATTAAAATCTCTTTTCTAACGAAATGGTCAGCTTAATTTAACCATTTCTTCTCATCAAATTTTTTATTTGTTTTGTATCTAAGCCTTTTTTTCTTCTGATCATTTTTGTCTTCTTGATAATGCAGGAAACTTATGAAACAGAAGATATCAAATACGAAGAGGTATATATATACATATATATATATATATATATATGTGTGTGTCTGTGTGTTTTTTGTTCTTTCAGTTTTGATGTAAATCTTGACGTTTTGATTAATTATTTATTATAATTCTACAGAGTTTCGTAAAGAACAGTAGAGGATTGAAACTGTTTAATTGTAATTGGGCACCAAGAAAGCAAGAAGAAAAAGGTTTGGTCTTTTTATGCCATGGATACGCCATGGAATGCAGCAATACTATGAACAGTTGAGATCATCAAAACCCATTAATTTTTGTTTTGTTTAATAAACCACCAAAGTTATGGTCTTTCTCAGACCAAAGATCAAAACAAGTGAAAATATCTATAATAAATTGTGTTAATCTTTTTCAACCCGGAGAATAAAACCGTGGTTCTTTAGGATTAGGGCCGGGCAAAACAATCTGAACCGTAAAACCGAACCGAACCAAAAAAAGAGGGTTCGGTTCGGTTCCGGCTCTAGTGAAAAGTACGTATCCATGAATCTTGGTTAATAAACAGATCCGAACCCAGCTCCATTATGTATCCAAAAGTAACTATAATTTTTTTTTGGTTTATTCGGGTATTTTTTTGTTTTCCAAGATTTTTTTTTTTGGTTTTCGAGTAATTTTCAGTTTTTTGAGCATTTTTTTTCGAATCTTCTTATCAAATATGTAAACCGGAACCGGACACAAACCAAAATCGGAACCAAAAAATATCTATTTGATCATTTAGCCATAGAATAAAAAATCGAAAATACCGAAAATACCAAAAATACTAAACGACTGCCCAAATGTCCAACCCTATTTGAAATACATTCCCAAAAAAAAAACCAAATCCACAAATTTCTCTGCTTAATATTCACACTTTTTAATGAATAAATGTGATTGGATAATTTAGGTACAGCGAGGAGATTAGCAAAAGCTGGATTTGGAGTATATGGAATGGATTATGAAGGTCATGGCAAATCTCAGGGCCTAAGTGGTTATATCCCAAACTTTGACCAACTCGTTGATGACGTCTCCTCTTACTACACCACCGTTTGCGGTAACGTTGACTTTTTTTCTAAGTACATATTGAAAAGTCAAGTGCTTGATCCTGTCTTGTAATGAGAAAAGGCTAAAGATTTCATTAGAATTAATATGAATTTTATTGGCCATGAAAGCAACTCGTATTTAAAAGAATATTTGAAGAGTTTGATAATTTGTTGAATTTTAATTCTTTGGGGTCATTGACACAAAACGGTAAAGACTGTAATAACATTTTACTCTTTTTTTTTTTTTTTTGCATGAACATTTTACTCTTTTAAAAGTCAGTTTTATAATAATCATTCTTTTACGGTTTTTAACCTCCTAAAAGTTTTTAAAGTCAATTTAATTTTTATTTTTTTGTTCTTGAGTTTTGTAAAGTTTTAAAAAGTACTAAATTGTGATTTTTTTTTCAAAACAAATAAACTTACGGTTTTAAAAAATAACGGTTTTTATTTAACATTCTAAAATCTACAGTGAAATTTTAGAGTTACAGTTACAATCAATCAACCTTTTTAATTTGTATAAATTATCATTTTGGACAATGTTGAAATATGGATATTGGCAGAATTTAGGCGTTTTGAGAAAATTAATTAGAAAAATTGCTTAAAATGATTAAAAACAAAGGTTTTGAATCATTTAATTTTTCGACCATAATGAAATTTCATAATAAAAACAAGTTAAATTAATTAACAATTAATTGGGTGTTTTGTATTTGTTTTTTTTAATTGAATAAATAATAAATAAAAATAAAAAAGAGAGGGAAGATAACAAAGAGAAGAAGAGGTTTATGTTGGGAGAATCAATGGGAGGGGCATTGGTGCTATTATTACATAGAAAGAATTCTCACTTTTGGGATGGTGCTATCTTAGTTGCTCCAATGTGCAAGGTAATTTTTTTTATTTTTTTTCCTGTAATACTATTTTAGATATGTTTTAAATTTATTTCTAACCTTAAAGTAAAAAAATAAGAACTTTTATTATAGAAGTATAGGTAAAGAAAAAAAAAAGCAAATGGCAAAGT
>KE151693.1:101364-118489 GCA_000411095.1 Aethionema arabicum | reverse complement strand
AAAAAAAAAAAAAAAATCCTTAAACTAACTTGGGATAAATAAATAAATAAACATTGGAGCTTCTGATTAATATAAATTACTAGATGAGGGAGTTTTATAATGATTTTTAAAAGGTTAGAGCATATTTTGTAAAATGAGCGAAATTAAGGGTGTATATTGTAATAAAATAGAAAGATAAGGAACGGGTGTTTTGAAACGTCGCCAAATTTGAAGAGTTGGCAGCGAATAGACGAATATATTATTTTACAAGTTAAATGATTTTTGGGTTAAGGAAAGGAATCCGTTAAGTAGTCCCTTTCACACCCAAAACGGTGTCGTATTGCTAATTGTACCTCTTCCCCTCCAATAAAAACAGAGCCTGACCGATAACTCCATCTTCATTCTTCCATATCCCTTTCTCAAACACACAGAAAAAAAAAACCTAATCTTTCAACGAAATGGTAAGTTTAATTCTATGGTTTTTTGAATTAATTTCATGTTTTTTTTTAATTGAATTTGAATTTTGACTTGCAGGGAATCGAAACAGAGGAAATCAAATACGAAGAGGTATTTTTCCTCTGTTTTTTTTCTGTAAATTCAGAGGTTTTGATTGTTTGATGTTAAATTGTTAATGAATTTACAGAGTTTTATAAAGAACAGTAGAGGATTGAAGCTATTTACATGTAATTGGATACCAACAAAGCAAAAACAAAAAGGTTTAGTTTTTATCTGCCATGGATACGCCATGGAATGCAGCATCACTATGAACAGTTGAGATCATTAAAACCCATTAATTTTTTTGCTTAATATTCACAGTTTTTAATGAAAAAATGTGATTTGATAATTCAGGTACAGCGAGGAGATTAGCAAAAGCTGGATTTGGAGTATATGGAATGGATTATGAAGGTCATGGTAAATCTGATGGTCTTAACGGTTATGTTCCAAACTTTGACCATCTCGTTGACGACGTTTCCGATCACTACACCTCCGTTTGCGGTAATTTTGACTTTTAATTCCGATTATATATGTAGAAATTGCAAGAAATTGAAGTAAAAATGTTTAATTTTTGTGTGTTTTGTTGTAATGTTGAAATAGAGAGGGAAGAGAATAAAGGGAAGAAGAGATATTTGTTGGGAGAATCAATGGGAGGAGCAGTGCTTTTGTTATTACATAGAAAAAAACCAGAGTTTTGGGATGGTGCTGTTTTGGTTGCTCCAATGTGTAAGGTAACCAAACTCAAACCGAGATCAATTGGATATCTTATGGGGGAATTTTTAGATTTTTTAAATATTTTTTAGATTTTCTTATCAAGAAACTAAACTGAATTAAAACCGAAACCGGAACTAAAATCTTTAAGAAACTTATTGGCTTATAATCATAGAATCAAAAAACCGAAAGTATTGAACCGGAATCAAATAAATACCCAAATGCCTAATCCTAATCTTACTATCAACAGTTTTAATCTAAAATTGAATATAAAACAAAAAGTTAAATTATAATCTAATTTTAGATGAAATAAAGTATAATTTTGAGATTTAAGTTTTAAAACATTTAACACTTATAGCTTTTTGGCCACCGAAAATAATTCAACTTCTAAAATATAATAACTTTATTTTACAATTGTTTTTTTTATTTGTCACTTTTACATCGTTATGTCCCACCAATTCTAAATATTAAGATAGGACAATCATGGTTGTCATATAGTTGATGATGTAAAAAGATGCTCTATATAAAGAAAAAGTTAAATAATAATTGAGAAAGATTAATAATTATTTCTATTAAGAATTAAGATAAGATATTTTTATTTAATAATTTAAACCGCTCCCACTAAGTACGTGAAGTAATCATTTAACATCATTACAAATCTTTGATTAATAGTCAACTTTAAACATGAAAAAATATCCCGGAAGAAAAACATAATTATTTTTCCACAGAATTTATTTGAACTGATTATATATGGGTTACGTGAGTGAAAGAATCACATAATTTAATTAATGAATAGATGCGTGGCGAACTATAATATATAGAAATAATTAATATTTGATTTAACAGATTGCAGAAGAAATAAAGCCAAGTCCTTTGATTATTGCAATATTGATAAAACTTAGCGGAGTGATCCCCACGTGGAAAATTATCCCTGGCCAAGATATTATAGACATTGCCTTTAAGCAGCCAGAGATTAGAAAACAGGTACATTTTATTATTTACTTATATAATCAACATTTCTATTATAAAATATTGATATCATAAAATATCTTTATTATTATATTAACAATTCAAACATTTAATTTTACAAATAATTTGTTCATGAAAGAATTTTATAAAATATTCTACTTCAAGAGAGTTTAGTAAAAAAATGTTTTAATGTGTTCTAGTATATACCAAAAATATTATTAGATATATTGTTGCAAAACCTCTTGANTATATTGTTGCAAAACCTCTTGAATTAAAAAAATTTTAAATTATTTTTTTAATAAAATATATAGTATTATAAAACAGAATAAAGTATTAGCATGGATTGAAATGTCTATACTCTAAAATGAAAATAGAATTTTAAAGTTAAATTGTTTCAAATTACAAAAAGTTTTAGTCAAATAGTTTATTTTAACCATTTAGTTAAAAATCATATTTACTTCGTTTTACAATATTAAATAATTTAAACTAAATTTCTTTTTTTTTTTCGACCAAACTAACTAAATTTCTTTAGTATGATACTACGTTTTAAATGGCGTAGCAATGTTGATAATGTTTTCCACTTGTATTTCATATATTTGTTTTCAAGACCATTCGCATCCAAATATTTAATTTATGCATTAATTTATATTAAGTTAATGACACTAACTTGTACAAAAAAAGGAAGATTTGTAAAAAAAATGTCCAAATTCAAGTTTTTTTTTTGTAAAAATGTTCTAATTGAAATATTTTTTTCAAAAATACCATATCAATAGACCTAAGTGTATAATTGTTATATCTTCACTAATTTGCAAAAAAATTTTGAATAGAACATTTTGCATAATTCTTCAAATTAAAAAAATACTATGTTTTAAATCTTAATAACAATATATACACATATATATAATGAAATAATTTCATAATACTTATAATTAAATTTTGTTAAATATGTTGAAGGTGAGAGAAAACCGTTACTGTTACAAAGGACGATCTCGTTTGAAGACTGGTTACGAGCTTTTAAGAGTAAGTACCGATCTCGAGAAGAGACTTGAAGAGGTTTCATTACCGTTCTTGGTGTTGCACGGTGAAGATGATAAGGTTACAGACAAAGCAGTGAGTAGGGAACTGTACGAGGTAGCTTCTAGTTTCGACAAGACTTTTAAACTCTACCCTGAGATGTGGCACGGTTTACTTTATGGAGAGACACCAGAAAATATCGACCTTGTGTTTGCTGACATCATCAATTGGTTAGAGGAGAGAGTCTCTGGAGGAAACGAAAGGTTTGAGTTACAACTTAAACGCAAGAATGATGGTCGTTTACAAGTCAAAGACTAGTCAACGTCTTATTGTTGTTTATTTTATTGAAGGTTATTATGTTGAAATATATATATATATATACTTGAAATTCACCCGTATGATATACGGGGTAAATATTTTTACACCTTTTTTTATCGTTAAGCATGGAAATCAAATCCAAGCAAAATAAATTATCTTAATATTGTACATTTTTATGCTACACTCATTGATTAAAATTAATTAATCGTAGAGATGTTTTTACAACCCGTTTTAACCCGGTCAAACTCACTGTTTAACCCGGCATATGTAACCCGACCTGTCATTACCCGACATATCTAACCCGACTTATCGTTAACCAGATATGTCGTTAACCCGAAAAAATAACATNTTAGATGTATAATAAATATAAATTAATATATAATTTAAATAAATATATTTATATATAATTTAAAAATACTATTTTTAAATAAATAAATAAATAAATAAAATTATGAAAAAATTATCATTTAAGAAATATTTTTTTAATTTCCAAATTTGTCCTTATTAACAAAAAAATTTTAGTTAATTTATAATGGCATAACTTGTAAATAAGTGTTTTATTTGAGGTACCTCTAAAAAGGTACTTCTCAAATAATATATAGAAGATATATGTGTAAACTGATTTATATGTGACTTTGTAACCTATGAATAAAAGTTATTCAATAGAAACAAAACATGTATTATTATTCATATTAAAAAGGTTCAATTATATCATTATATTTATGAATTTATTTTTATTATGTGAAATAAAATACTAAATTTCAGCTTATTTTTGTTTCAATTTTTTGCTTATTGACTTGCATTCAAAATTTTCAATTTTTGTAGATGAGTTGACATTAGTTTACACGTGAAAAGTCAAGTATATGTTTGCACTCGTTTTTTTAACTACATTTTAAACTAGTGATAATTTATTTGATCACATTTAATTTTCCAAGATTAAATTTCGTGATAATCGAAACTCTTATTTATCACTAGACAACAATATGAGTTTTTAAAATTATTTCCCCTATAAAAAACGATATTTTTCTATTTATAAATTCAGTGTTTCGGAAAAAAAAAAATTCAGTGTATTTGTAATATGATCAAAGATTTACATATTTTCACAATTGCAGCATTGCTCAATATAATTAAAAAGAAGTAGCAAAAATCATTAGCTGTGTCAATAATGAAAATAGAGGTTTAGTTGAATCTAAACCTCAACAATGGCAACTGCTCCACTCCATTCTCCTCAAATTCTCATTAACCACTTCTCTAAAACATCCTTTATATAAACCCAATTAGATCATCAAAGCAACTCACAAACCAAACACTAACCTTCAGATTCAAACCAAGACCAAAAATGGCTAAATCTCTTTCCTTAACCATTATTCTCTTCCTCATAGCCTCTAATGTTCTTACATTTGTCCACTCTGCTAGACTTCTTGACGAGCTTGAACCTCAGTCTCAGCTTGTCCCTGCAGCCACTGCCACCAGCGGCCAAATCCCAGTCGTGGCTCCAACTGAGCCAGAGGAGGAAGACGACGAAACCCCACCAGCTGTAATCCCAGTAGCAGGAGCTGTGAATCCAGTCCAAGCCGGTCCAGTAGGAGCAGCTACAGGAGGTGAACACGGACCAGTGTTAGAGTTCTTTATGCACGATGTGCTAGGTGGGTCACACCCATCTGCACGTGTGGTCACAGGGATTGTAGCTCAAACCGAAGTGAACGGTATACCGTTTTCCAAAGCCAGCAACAACATCTTCCCATTAAACAATGGAGTTCCACTGGTTAACTCCAACAACATCAACAGAATCATTAACCCAAACACAGCTCCACTCCTTACCGGTCTCAGCGGCTCTCAGTCTAGCAACGTTATCCAGAACACTAATGGCAACTCCGACAATGCTCTCTCTAACAACCTTCCCTTTGTCACAGCTGGAAACCTCCCTCCTGGAGCTGCCCTGCAACAGCTTATGTTTGGAACCATCACCGTTGTTGATGACGAGCTCACAGAGGGTCATGAGCTGGGGTCAGCAGTTATTGGAAGAGCTCAAGGATTTTACTTAGCCAGTTCATTGGATGGGACAAGTCAGACACTTTCCGTGACCGTGTTGCTACATGGAGAGCATGGTAGTCATGACAGTTTAGACGACGCCATTAGCTTCTTTGGGGTTCACCGAACTGCCTCTCATGCCTCACAGATAGCTGTTATTGGTGGGACTGGGAAGTTCGAGCACGCCAAGGGGTACGCAGTCGTGGAAACTCTACACAACCAGGAGAATCAGCATGTTACTGATGGACGTGACACCATCCTCCATTTCAGCGTATACCTCACCTACAAAGCTTGAAGAAAGAAAGAAAGTTAAACAAAAAATTGATTCCTTTTTATTCCATCATTTCCTCTTGTGTATGTTCTTTGCTCACTAGCTTCCTCTGTTGCCTTTTCTTGTGTTCTGCAAATCTAAAATCCAAGAATTTACTAAATGAGAATCTGTATTTATAATCAAAATCCTGTTTTACATAGAATTGTGTGTTACGCCTGAACACCCAAAAGCCACTTTGACAAAAAAAATGGATACATGTCACTCTAAGCTTTTGAAGCAATGTGACTGACTTGCTAAAAACCAATCCTATACCTGACAAAAATAAACTATTTATATGCACAACTTCCTCAAAACACAAACACTATATGAATATATCTCCCTCTGATTATACAAACCAAAATGCAACTACTAATTTCTTCTCTTCTCAATCAATATGCAGAGAATGCTAATTTTTTGAAACAAAAAGAATGCAAAAGAATCAATCCGTGACTTCTATACACTACATGATGCTGACTAATTCATCCAGCAACTCATCAACTAGCATACTCTCTAATTCCTGAATCATTGACTCGTTATCGACGTCAAGTTTTTGCCAGTCACCAATGTTGATGGCTGGTACCTTAGCCAATGCTCCTCTCTTAGCTAGCTCCTCTTGTCTACTAAGTAGTTTCAAGAGTTCTTGTTTTAGCTCACGTGTGCTTAGCATGGCGCCAAGCCTCCTAGACACGTGTTTCTTCCATGTTGGTGCAGCTGTAAAGGATTCTACAATGTCTACTAGACCGGAATTGACTCTGTCAAACAAAAGCCTTCTTTCAGATCTTTTCCAAGATGTCACCGTTGAATACTTCTTCTCCAGTTTCTCGAAAATCTTGGGGCTGATAACTAAATCCAGTGAATCTTTTCTGCCAAGAACCCAACTTGTGTTCCCAAGTACAAGTTCAGCCAATATATTATCAATATAAGAAGAATCCCTGCTCTCTTGAGTGCCCAGGAACCCAATCTGTTCATTGTCTTCGATTTCCGAATCAAGCACAGATTCCTCATCGCTTGATAGTTCCATCCCATACGCATCTGAATAACTCTCAGATTCAGATTTCAAGGTTTCAAGCTCTTTCTCTAAACCTAGTGTGATAAAAAAAAAGGTTTATTACAATTAATTACATTCCAAAGAGAACTTTAATTGAAGCTAACTTGTTCCTTACCATGAAAATCAAGATGAGAAAGTTCTTCACCATCATCTAAGGAATCTTCGTCAAAAATTGGCTCCAGAACAGAAACAGGGCTAGGTTGATGAGCTTCTTCTGAGTTTGACTGGCATCCAGGAGATGCATTGGAGCAATCTAATGACTCATCATTTTCATCCTGCAGTTCAGTAAGAAAATCAACATAAGCTTCAAGAATTCATGAATAGAAACAATTTCATGGCTTCAAACCTCAACAACAAGCCATCCACAAGTTCCACAAATGCATCATACTTAGTTTTTAGCAATAGTTAAAGGGTTGTCGAAGGAGATCGTTGAAGTTACCTTACTAATGAAAGCTACAGAAGAGATATGCTTGAACTTCAGATCTGCTGCCATTCGGTCACCGCGATTTCGCTGCAAACCCAATACCGAGTCCCTAGAGGTACTAACAATCAAATTGGAACCAATTGCTCTCAAATCTTTATCCTTCTTCAAGAATGTAGTATCATCACATTTCTTCATTTCCTTTGAATTCTTTTCATGTAAAATGTATTTTCCTTTACTCAAACCTCCCAAATGAGAACCACTACTGGCACCAATAGGAGAAAAAAATCTCTGAGAATTCTCTTTCTTCCCGAATTTGGATTTTAAACGATCAACGTTTGTATCATGTTTCAGCTTTGACTTTACGTTTTGCTGATCATATCTCCTACCAAACTTTCTATATTTTGCTTTCTCTCCATATATCTTCATTCCCCCTGGTTTCACAACCTTTTTTCGACTGTGAGGAGGGATAGCTTGTGCTTCGATTACACGCTTAGAGGCCAACAAATCAGGTTTCTTTAGATAAACACGACAAAGTTCCTTTGTTGGAATCACCTTGAAATCAGAACTAGACTTTGTGCTCCCGTTTTGGGAAACCCCTTTTGGTTGATTTTGTCTCTCTCTAAACCTTTCTTGACCTAGCTTAGGTACTTTAGACTGATCATTCTTGGATATAAAACTCTGTTGTCTAGAATAAGGCTTGATAGGTTGAAATAGTCCATTAAAACTCAACGATCTAGCAATCACAGAGGATCTAATTTGCTTAGACTCCATTTTCTTCCCACCTCACAACCTAACTTTAAAAATCGAAACTCCTTAGAACTCTACATAAACTCAGAACAGGAACAAA
Source organism: Aethionema arabicum (assembly GCA_000411095.1). NCBI lineage: Eukaryota > Viridiplantae > Streptophyta > Magnoliopsida > Brassicales > Brassicaceae > Aethionema > Aethionema arabicum. Next base: position 110,343 of record KE151693.1, on the reverse strand, counting down.
GTAACTGCACAAACAAAGAAGACGATAGCTTATTAACTAGAAATCATCATAAACACAAAAACAGATAAAGAAACAATCTAGATTCAATTTACTTTTAATCGAAGCATTTCACATAAAGAACAACTCAGAAAAAAGGAAATCAACAACAAGAAAAGGGAGAATAATCTGAACCTTTTTTTAGTAAAGCTTTTCAAAGATTCGCCGATCCAATTCGCGAATATGCGAGAACATTGCAAGGAGAAATGAGATTGGAATTTGAATATGAAATTGAAATTGAAAAGAAGGAAATTAGGTCAACAGTATGAATGGAGACAAAGGTGGGTCACAATCAAATCAATTGCTCGCAATGAAAAAAAAAAGAAGCTAATGAACGTCCAATATGGTAAGTTACTACACGAAATCTTTAGCAATTTAATAATGAAAATTATATGTATATATAAATGATTAATTAATTTAGAAATACATAAAAACTCCAATATATAATAATATTTGCTATATTGGCATGCGACCGCCAAAATGATACATGCAAAGAAAAAGACGTCACACCTCACTAATTTTTTTATTTTTTTGTCAAAGTTGAAAATTCAAACAATATCTCTGTTTTTTCAATGTAAAATAAATAGCCATAGATACAATATTATAGCATTAGATATAATATTTATAAAAAGTATCAAATTTACTTTAATTAAATAGATATCTCTGGTAAATAGTATTAGATATATTTTTACTTTCATCTTAATTTTTTTCTCTATTTAGCTCATTCATTAAACTTGTGGTGGTACTTAACAGACATATACTAAATTAATAATTATAAACAAAAAATAATAATAATACCCACAACTTTAATTTGAAAAATAAAAAAATGTATACAGAAAAAAAATAATTATTACTATATGCAGCCGTTTTCTAGCTTGATTGTAGAATCTACAAATTAAAGAAAATAAATATAATTCTTAAAATTAAAGTATTGAAAATACAAAACTACAAAAAAAAAGTACATACTGAAGTAAATAAAATCAATAAATAGATAATTCTCATTTTGTCTTAAAGCCAACATTTAATTATTGAAACTTATAGAAAATGGATGAAATTTCATTAGTCACATGACTTCTTCATTTTTCATTCTTCCATGAGTATTTTACTTGCAAAAAACTACATAGTAAAACTCAAAAAATCATAAATATACTTTCTTACACAATGTAATAATCAGAAGCAAAAAAAAAAATACAACAGATAATTAGATTTCAATAATTATTACACTTAAGGGTTTATAATTGCTGCAACTTCATGTTTTTATCCTCTTTTTCATTTGATACTGTAACCAAGTCTTCAACTGTCACTGGCTTGTGTAGCTGCAGCAAAACAAAATGTTCTTAAAACCATTACATGATACAGAAACTTATCAATCTATGAACAAGAAACCGAACTGTACTCACAGCTTCTGCAACACTAAACCAATGAAACGACCGCATAAAAGTATCATCTTTTGATGGAACAATGTCGTGATTCCAGTATGTTAGCTTATCGAATTTGGCCTTCACTTCCCAACAAAGCTTGTTCGCTTCTGTGGATCCATAAGCTTTTCTCTTACCGTTAGTTTTACGGTTACTCGCTTGTCCAAGCACATAACCTGAGGGAAACACACAAATCAAATGTGATTAAACCAAACCAAACCAAACCAAACCAAACCAAACCAAACAAACCAAACCAATGATTTCTCAGCACTTAACGCAACTCATAGAAGAAATACTTTGAAAACTATACATCAAAGAAGAGAAGCTTTATAGCTGGCAAATCAAATGTGACTAAACCAAACTAAACCAAACCAAACCATGAATTCTCACCACTTAACGCAACTCATAGAAGAAATACTTTGAAAACCATCATAGAAGAAAAGCTTTATAGCTGTAGTTGTAACCAATAGTGATATCAATGATACCAAATTTATAATTTCGTCTGACATCTCTTACTAAATTCTCCATTCTCTACCTCATTTTACTTCTCTTTTTTCAAAATTTCTGAAGTCTACCATATTATCATTGAAAGTAAAAAACGTTTGATTCTACTTAAGGGCAGAGCATAATATGCTTGATCGGCTACTTGTCCATCCTAAGAAGGATCGAAAAGAAATTCAAATGTTTTCAACTTTCATCAGAAAGAATAAATAGAAATACCAGAATAGCCATGAGGGAGAGATATAGTAGCTCCCTGCAACTTCCTTCCTCTGAAATGAGCTTCTTCTGTTCTTACTCCATCAATTTCTACATCTAGCTTGAACATATGGCATATATTTACATATATAGAAGCTATATATGGCAGATATTTCGTGAAACCAGATTAGCATATGCATTATCATATTTCTCTTACCAACAGATTTAGGCTTGAAATAGTGGGAAACTTCGGTAGGGCCATTGAATCTGATGCAGCAGGGGAGCTGGTGGACTTGACAGCTGAGATCCACAATAGAGTTTTCATCTGCAGCAGCACTAAGGTCTATGCTTCCCATCAAGCCACTTGGTCAATGATTTGGGTCAATTCTGTAGATTTCTGTACCTCAATCTGCGAAATTGGTTAAACGTTGAAGTGACTCGAGTCTTATGCATCACCCAAAGTTTACATTTCAAAGTCAAAATTCAAAAGCAAAGTGGAAAAAAATGTGAAACTAATGAAGACGTAGAAGCTAAACCACCAAGAATTGGACTCGGAGAATGGATTTAAGACTAGACTACCGGCCATAACATAGTCTAACTGTTTTTGTTCATATATCTTCAAAACTCTAACCAGCACCATACTACATTATATCATCTTTGCTCAAAATCTATGATAGTCCCGATGAGGTTTCGAAAGAGTATGCACCAATTACAACAAAAACACTCTGAAACGAACTGAAATGCACTGATATCAAAATAATCGAAAGACGACACTACAGTCTCAAACTAATTGAAATAAAACGATTCCACGTAGCCAAATAGCACAAGATAATAACAAAATTGAACAGATGAAGACGGTGTTAGAGAAAATACCTTGTTAACGGCGGGAAAAAGAGGAAAGACGAAGAACCGCGATTGCAGGAATAGAAATCGATGACCTGGAATACAACGACGGCTTGAGGACGATGATGATGACCGCGGCAACGAAAACTTAGGGTTACTTTACTTCAACTTCCACTTAACTAACCAATAACCGCCCGGTTTAGCTCCAAATGTTCGGGTCATAAATTTTTATTGAATTTTTCCGGTTTATTTGGGGTCAGAAAATAGCCTATATCTAAATTAGGAGTGTTTAATATGCTTTAACGAAACAAAAATGATATATAGGAAAGCTTTTATTGAATCTAAACTTAACTTTTTCTTAATAAATTTGGACATTTTGGATTAAAAATTGAATTAGAACCCATATTAGATATTACCAATAGCTTCAAGATGGTTAATCTTTGAAGCATTTAAAGTTACTTGAATTGAACATAAGATGATTGATTCTTGTAATATCAATGTCAGAAATTGGATCTATAGGCTTCTCATCTCCTTCCTCAAGACCAGGACCAAACTCTACAGGTTCTCTGCTAAACTCATCTGCCATAACAACACAAAAACAATTTCTCATTAAACAAACAGATTATTCGCTACGCGAGTCTAACAACATAAGTGAAAGTAATCTCAAGACTGGAATTTGAACTCACCAAACAAAGTATTGAGAGAGGTTGGGGGAGGAGTAGACATGAAGTTGAGACCAATGTAAAACACTAAACCTAAGACCACACTTACCATTACATAGGTAGGCATAGCCAAAACCCAGTACCTGCTTGGGTAGTAATGGATGCCTATAGACTCTAACAACTTATCTGGTACATATGCCCATATCAAGAAGATCACTGTGGCTACAACTGTCGAAATTGACCCTACAAAACCATATACCTCTGAGGGTTTTGGTCCCTGCACTTCTGATGCTCTAAATGGAGATGATCTACTACTTTCTGAATCATGAAAACTAGGCTTTTGCTTCTTTCTCTTTGAGAAGCTTAACACTCTTCTTGGACTATTCACTGATTGTGCTTCTTCCATGTTTGGAAAAAAGAGGAGATAGAGAAATCACTGAAAAATCAGGGAGAATTTAAAAGAATCAGTTACCATAGAGGAACAGCAAAATGATAATGTGATTTATCAACAAAAAGGGACTCTAATTAGTTTAAACAAAACAAGGGAATCTCCATAGATCAATTGCTTACCTCGCCAAAATATTCAAGAACAACGATATTGATTGCAATATAAGTCTTCAACTTCTTCTTCTTCAACAGAATTGTCAAGTTCTTCACGAATCAGTTCTGGTAGCAAATGCATAGTTAGCAACAGCTCCTTTGAAGTAAGTGAATGAATTGATAATCAAGAGATGTCCCAGAAACCAAAAGCAATACATAAAGTCATCAAAATGAATGAAACAGATAGATCAAAAGACACAAAAACGTACGAGAATAAAGGCAATTCCAGAGAGTGCAAAATAAAGAAATTGCCCCAACCAAAGACAATCATATCTCAATTTCACTCCGAACAATTGGAAAGATTAACTACACGACACCTTCGTAGGAATAGTTAATTAGAACGAGTAATATACTTCAGAGACTTACCTGTGGAGTATTGCAGAGGAAACCAGTGACGGTAACTTTTCCCTCAATTATAAGCTCTTCAGAAGTTCTTCTCGATCCACTATGACGAGAAGCCTTATATGATCACGGTTACCCAAATCCAGCAGCTGCGAAAACCTTGCTCAAACGCTGTGGAGGCTCTCTAAAATTACCATCGCTAAACCTACGCACCGCCTTGGATAGCTATGGCTCTGAGAGTATAAAGCTGGAGAGGCGGTAACGGCGGCCACTGGTTTCTTCTTCTTAGGGTTCAGAGTTGTAGCATCGGCAAGAGCGTGAATTAAACGCGCAGGAGACTCAGACCGGAGTTTCAGGCTTTCAGCTCACCGTCTTCATCGCGGACGATCCAAGAGCTGTAGAATTATTGTCCCACATCGGTTATAAAGTTCTACAAGTCTTTAACAAACGTTGTATAAATAATTGAGGTACAGGAATTGAAAGACTTGCCTTAAACTAATGAGTAAGGAAAACAAAGCGTCCGGTGAGAATCGGTCGCAGCGCTGAGTCTTATTACGTATAAGTTGCGCAAGAATTTATGGAGGGGTAATAGGCTGGCTAAGTGTTGACGCTGCTTACTTTTGCAGAACTCACTCCTGCGGGCCTCCCATGTGGAAACACCCATCCCCCAATATCTACCGTCCAAAATTCAGCATCTATTTTTAACACTATACTCCTGCAACAAAATCTGACTTTTTTATGTATCGAAACTCCTGCGAAAGAAACTGATATTTTTAAAATTTTTAAATCACACAAAAATGACTGAAAAATCCACTTTGGAGTAATCTTCCTTGGTCATATATCATCTCTGCTCTCGATAGACGAGTAAATTATTGTAAAGAAAACTGATGTATGGGTTTTGTTAGCCAGTGATTGAACATAATGAATACAAATTGGATACATGTAAGGATACTAGTTGAGAGCGAAACCAATAGCTGGTGTCGTCTACTACGCAAATCAAACATTTGCTCAGGTGGTCTTTAGCGTTGTGAAAGGAATAGTGTTCCATATAAGAGCAAGCATGTAGTGGTAAGATTTTGATTCTACCTTCAACGGATGTGTCTGCAAAGAAGCCAACTAATTGTTAAAAGAGTACGAATTTAGATGCAGTAGTGATTGTAAAGGATCATACCTTATCATTTGTGTATTTAATCAATTTTTCTATTGTGGCCAATGATATGATGAGCGGCATTGGCATTTACATCTTCTAACTCTTCCAGCCCAAAGCTTTTAGCTCGCTCTGCTTCAGTTCCGCATGCTTTCCTAAGCTGTGATATTAAGTAACATATACTCTCATCAAATACCCTTCTCTCATTCCAGCTACTATGAAATTCTAGTGGCTTGTCTAATCATTTAAAGCCAATACTAAGCGTCTGAAATGGATCTGTTTCATCTAATTAGAAAATGGGTGTACTTAGGAAGTGGGTAATTAGATCATCTATTTCCAGGCATTGCTATTAAATACTTGAGAAGTTTCCAGAAAACGGATAGGACACTAATAGGGAAACATAAACAAAGGATTCACCAGAATGAAGGAAAATGATGTTTAACATAGAACAATACCCAAGATCTGAAGGAAGCCTGAATCCACCTATACGGACTCGCTTTAATGAGTAAATCTGGAGCAAGAAACAGAAGCAAACAATTAGTACAGGTTTGCATATCAGCTGCAATAGATTATAAGAGTTTTTCCAGGAATAAGAAGAAAGCTGACCTCAAGCCCTGCATTTTTCACTAATTCTCTGACTTCATGATTCCTCCCTTCATGAACCTGAGCAAGTCCGTATAAAGGAAGTTAATTAAGCTATAACAAACCATAAAACTAACATCAATAGGTTAGCTAATGAAACCAGTTTGGTTTACGATCTCATAAAATTTCAAATAAAAGGGCACTATTTTCATTAGGACCACCCACAGTCTTCAGAAGTTGTAAAGAATTGGCTTAAAATAAGCGTAGATATCAAAGGAAGTGCAGAACCTAGTCTGAAGTTAGGTCAAAACTCTCACAGCCTATAGTCTAAAACATGTGCATGTAGTTACTTTGTACTTCCTACACTTGCAAAACCAATGTGATAAGATAAATCTTGTCCAGTTTTGTGCAACATAACTTATGACCCGAAAACGACATCAGGACTGTAGACAATTTTTAGAAACTACAACAACATAGAACTTAAAAATTTTGAGAAAGCATTGGGGAAGTACCACAATACGTAGCCTTGCTCTTGGTATATCATGCTGCTTTGGCATCAACTCAACTGAATCTGGGACGCAGTGGACTCCATCCACAATTGTCCCTTCGCTTATCACCATTAAGTGCCGTTTGTGTATATCACCGTTAACCGTAGTAATATATCTTCCATTTGAAAGAAAAAAATTAGTGCAGGATAAACTCACAAACCCCTTGAACTACTGAGATGAAACAGCTATGTTTACACAAGAAATTAGTTTTTAGTGTTTGAATGAAGAAAACTAAGAGGATCAAAGCCTCAATATCTGGACTTGGTGACTACTACAAGCAGTAAAAGGAATATGAGAGCTCACTCTTTCGGTAAACTAGAGGAAGGATGTGAAAGCTGCTGCGCAAAATCTCCTGTATAACAATAAGTTGAGATTCCGATCAGAAGAATGGATAAGGCAAAGTTCCCTAAAGACATAGCACATGGAGTTGATTGAATACAATTACCATCATTTGTAACTATTATTAATCCAGTTGTGGCAACATCGAGACGGCCGACAGTAAAAAGACGAGGTTTTGGAGTGCCTGGATTCCTTTTATCCTAATTTACAAAGGTAAGATTCAAATCAGCTTGTTTATATTGCACTTTAAGAGACAAGCTTAAAAGCAGAACTTGAGAATTCATGTAACAAAAAGACACAGAATTGTTAAGAACACAAGAAAAGATTACCCAAGTCGCCATAAATTCGTCAAACAAACTTATAACAGATTTTGTCTCTTTCTCCCCAGAAGAACAGATGTATCTGCCATGGTGTGATCCAAATATCAAACAAAGGAACAATGCTACGAAAGAGCACAACGAAAGAGCTGCAGCTACGAGTGAAGATAGGCTATGACGAACCCTTTTGGCTTGTTAAGAGCAAAATAAACCTTTGGAGGAAGTTTCTTGGGAATACGATTCCCGTTAACATAAATAATGTCTCTCGTTGGATCAACTCGAGTCTGCACATAGAGAATGCCATGTTTTCATCAAAAGATGAACATCATTTATCTTCCTTATCACAGGGAGAATTCTTTACGAGTTCATTTCACCTCGAACACTTCAGAGACTTACCTGTGGAGTATTGCAAAGAGCACCATTGACGGTAACCTTTCCCTCAAATATAAGCTCTTCAGAGGTTCTTCTCGATGCAACTATGATCACAATATCATTAGAAAACCTCAATACCAGAATTCCTTTCCAGAATAAGAATTCCATAAATGGAAACACAAATATCGAAAAGCGTTATGGTTACGGTTACCTCCAGCAGCAGCGAGAACCTTGCTCAAACGCTGTGGAGGGTCTCTAAAATTCTCATTGTAAAACCTACGCGCAGCCTTAGATAGTTTTGGCTGTGATGGTGAAGCTGGAGAGGCAGTAGCAGAAACCACTGGTTTCTTCTTCTTGGACTTCTCTTTCTTCTTAGGGTTCTGAGTTGTAGCATCGGCAAGAGCATGAATTAAACTCGCAGGAGGCTCGGACTGGAGTTTGAGCTTACCGTCTTCACCGCGTACGATCCAAGGAATGAAGAGTTGCTGTCCGCCGAGGCTAAGGTGAGTGGAGGGCTTGGATTTGGGAGGGGCGAAGGAGATATCGAAATCGAGAGGCTCAGATTGGGAGAGAGAGCAACGGATTGAAGGGAGAGTACGGATGTGAATGTAACGAGTAGAGAGAGGGAATGCAGAGAATTTGAGGAAAGAAGTAGCGAATGAAATCGGCGACGCCATGGACGCCATTTTTGCCGATAGAGATTGCTTCCCTCCGAGATACGGTGTGGGCTTTTCTAAGGGGTTTTGGTCTATCTAATTCTAATTTTTCGGATATATCTATATTAACCCTCGTATTTACATATATTTACAAAACAGACGCTTTATATTTGTAAGTTACAACAAACACCATAAATCAATTATATGGGCTTCTTTTTTGAAACTAAAATTATATGGGCTTTTTAATAAAATATTCACTTGCATGACTTTTTTTTTTTCTCTATCACTTGCATGACTTATGAGTGAAAATTATCAAATGGTCATTTTCTTTTAATAAAAAACGTAATCTTGGCAAATATTTGTTTTTATATCAACGAATTTCGGTCCATTGGATCTATAATCAGCATTTTAATAATGAAGT
>KE151693.1:67467-87986 GCA_000411095.1 Aethionema arabicum | reverse complement strand
CCCCAAATCGCCTTCTCTGCGTTTCAAAAACTCAGACGGCGCAAATGGTAAATTTGGAAGATTGTGTAAAAAATGAAAACACCCACTAGGTTAAATTTACAAGGGTATAATCGTAAACATCTATTAATGATTTATTTTTTGCATTTAAAAAAAAAGGAACTTTGTGTATTTCTGCAAAACTAACTTTCTTATGTCTGAAGGTGCAAATTTCCCTTTAATTATTTGATTTATAATCGGGTTATAGTTTATGGTCTTAATACCAAAAAAAAACTGGTCCTTTCAGCATCCACAACTACAACTAAATCATTTGTTATTTCTAATTTTAATCCATACTTTGATTCAATCAATCCAATATACTTGTTTCTTCAAGTCTTAACAATGGCGGATTAAGATCGGTTAAAATGGGCAATATTTGCATAAACACAAAAGACATAATTATTCTCTCAAAATCAAATAGAAGCAACAAGTTTAGGAGACCAAGTAGGAAGAAAATTAGGACACCCATTTGCACCAATCAAAAGTTCCACAAATCTTCTTTTAACTCTTTCTCTTCTTGATGCTTCAAAAGCATCTTTAGGTGTCAAGCTTTTCATCAATGGCGGCAATCCAGGACTATCATCTGTTGTTTCCACTATCCTTTCTAACATCTCTGAGACTTGTTTCATTGTTGGTCTTGCTTTTGCTTTCACCATTAAACACCGGTTCGCTACTGCCGCTAACTTCAATGCTGATTTGAGGAAGTAGTTCCCTTCAAGTCTTGGATCAATGATCATTTTGAACTTCTTTATGTCTGAAAGGTGTGGTCTGATCCATTCTAAGATGTTTTGTTCGTTTCTTGGTCGGTTTCGGTCAAAGGGTCGTCGTCCGGTGATGAGTTCATATAGAAAGATTCCGTAACTCCACACGTCGCTTTTGGCTGTGAGATGTCCGGTTTGGATGTATTCTGGTGCTGCATAACCTATGGTTCCTACGACCTGGTTATATCCGGTTTGGTTCTTGTTATTTTGGGTGCTCTAGTAATAAAGAGGCTTGATTTTGTTCTACTAAGCAAAACATTTAAGGGAAAATGACTAAAATTATCTCATATTTTTACACAATTTCACCAAATGTTAGATTAATTTCCAACTATTGCAATAACTAATTTTATTTTCAATTTGTTACATGTAGTTAAACAAATCTCTAACTTTTTAAAATATGGGAAATCGATATCTACGACGTTATATCCGTTAAACAGTTTTGGTAATGTGGTGGGTTTTGATCGATTTACCACAGCTTAACTTTATGTAACATATTGATGATTAAATTAGTTGTTGCAATAACTATGATATTAATTTAACATTTGATGAAGGGATGGCGGGGAAAAAATTTCTAAACTATCTGTTTTTGGCAAAACAGACCCTAAACTATCAAATTGGCGAAAAAACACCTGAACTTTGTGTTTTTCGGTGAAAAAACTTCTAAACTATCTGTTTATGGCAAAACAGACCCTAAACTATCAAATTGCCGAAAAAACACTTGAACTTTGTGTTTTTCGGCGATAAACCCCTCAATTAAATTGATCGTTAAATTACCGTTAGTATCTAATTAAAAAAACAATGTTTTTAAATTATAAAATTTTCGTTTTAGTTAACCGCAATTATTAACTTCTAATTGTATTGTTTAAACACATCATTTCATTTAATTAATGACAAACAATGATTTAACGGAGAAGTTTTTTCGCCAAAAAAAACAGTCTAGAGGTTTTTTGGCTAGAAAAACAAAGTTCAGGGGTTTTTTCACCGACTTCATAGTTTAGGGTTTTTTTGGCCGAAAAAACAAAGTTTAGGGGTCTTTTCGCCCAGAAACCAAAGTTCAGAGTTTTTTTTGCCAAATTGATAGTTTAGGGTTTGTTTCGCTAAAAACAGATAGTTTAGGAGTTTTTTTGCCGCCATGAAAATAGATAATTTTTTAGTTGTTTTCCCAAAAATTAATAAGTCAGATGTATAAGTACCGCAGTGGAAACGTGAGTGATTCCATCCGAAGGACCCATCCGAGCCAGTCCAAAATCCGAGAGTTTTGCATTCCAATTCTCATCTAGAAGAATGTTGGAGGATTTGAAATCCCTAAAAATTATCTGTACAAGAAATATTTCAAGAAATTTATAACAGGTTTAAAGACGTTATATGATGTTTAGGAAACATATAAAGCTTATGATAGATGGAGAAAGTGACCTGAAACTCCATGCCCTCGTGAAGATACGCCAATCCTCGAGCTGTATCTTGAGCGATCTTCAATCTTGTGGACCATGGGAGAGGAGTGACTATAAAACGATTGGTTAAATGATCTTGAACGCTTCTATTTGGAACATATTCGTATACAAGGAGCCGTTGGATCCCTCTCTCATCATCTTCGGCGCAGTAACCAACAAGCTTTACAAGATTTGGATGCTCCACAACTCCCAAAACATTTACCTCTGTAACCCATTCTTTATGCCCCTGCGGATATATACATATATATATGAGATGTGGTTGTGTTTTCAGACTGCAAATGACGTAAGTGAGCAGAGGAAAATAAAAAAGAGAGGTTGCTTGCCTGTAGTCCTCTTCTACTGAGCTGTTTAACAGCGATTTCAATCTTTTTTCGAGAATCTTCGGGGTTTTGAATCATGCCGCGAAACACACCTCCGAATCCACCTTCACCAATCATTAAAGACCGGCTGAAATTCTTGGTAGCCGTCTTGAGGTCATCGAGGGCAAAGGCTCTAAGATTATTAGTATGTTTCTGAGACAGGACGTGTAAGGAAGTGATAGAAGCGGTACTTGTTTCTGACACATTTTGGGAGTTAAAGTCAGAACCTGATCCCCCTGATGCCCCTCTGGCAACACCTTCCATCGAATTTGAAACAGAAATGGAAGATTGCAGTGAATCAAACTTTCTTGTCTTAACTTCATCATGAGGTTTATCTTTGTTGAAGTAGAAGCATTTCATCGCCTTTGAGGAAACCAGCCGCCTCACTGTAAATAACAATCAGGTCCACGTTACAAATCAAACCAAGTAAAAACACCACAAGAGTTCTAAAACAAAGATAATTGTGAATTCAAGCCTGTCAAAACGAAAACAAAAAGTCAAAGGTGGATTCTGGAATAAATCCCATTCCCACACAACCACCTAAAAATATTTGAATTACACAATTCAATCCACACTAGAATCAAGTAATCAAAAGCAATACCATCGTAAATCAACCACAACCATGGATCTTCAAAAACGTACATAGACATTGGGAGAAAGTTCACAAAATGTGCAACAGATAGAAATGTAGTGTAAGAGTGTCAAAATGAGAGATGAACAAGTGAGAGAGGAAGAGAAACTGGACCTGATGTTGAATTATTCATGAGGAGCAATGGATCGCCGTGATGAGCTTGATCATGTTCATGAATGAGAGAGCTTAAAAGCAAACAATCCCAGAGGAGAGAGAGAGATAAGGATTGAAGAAGACGAGCTCACCATGATCGAATGGAAGTCAAATTGAAAATGGCAGCTGGATTGCCGTTTACCAACCATTAAAGCCTTTATTTTTAATATCAGTACAGCCGCTAGCAAATTTCAACACTTAACTATAGTAAATTCGAACACACGTAGTTTTATTTTTTATTAAAGTATTTAATATGTAATATCTTTTGACATAGAACCTTCCAATTTGCTGAAACGCTAGTCCCACGGGCACATCATCTGCCAACCAAGGAACATGCGATAGATAAAACAAATAAATAAATCATTTCTACAGAATGTTTAGCAACTAGCATAATTTTATTTAAAAAATCAAGGACACGACCACATTAAAACTAAAACCCTACAAAAACTGGATGAGCTTAAATGCATTTATGTAAATTAAATATCAAGATTTGCTAATTTTAATTAAAAGAAAAAAGATAACTACAATTCACTCACAAATATCATTTGTTGAAGTAGGTGGTGGTCGAAATTAAGACCAGCTGATATCCATGTCGGCATAATAGAGAGACACGTACATTGTACATTTCTTTAGACTAATCGAGGTAAAGCGAGACAATCCACCAACTAAACATAGACTGCTTACTTAAATATGAAAGGGACATATCACCAACATTGTTGGCACTCATACAGATAAGAGTTAACCTCCCAAGTAGTTTTCTTACCGTTTTTAGTTGCCCCTATTCTGCTGCATTGTATTCAACCACTGCATCATAGGTTTCCATAGTGATACTACTCTCTGCAAAACATCTGAAAATATGCAATTATGCATTATTTCTCCTCAGAAACAGTTGTCAACGATATTGCAGGGCAAATTAATAAACATCGACCAAAAACTAAACGGAGCACATATGTGGCTAGTAGAGTTTAGGTTGTTCTACGTTACTACTCAGCCTATGTGGGATTAGCCTAGCAAAATACTTGAAACTCTGATATATTACCTTAGTTCATGCCAAAAGATCTCAGCTTTGTCATGCAAGAATTTTTTGAGAGAGGAGATTTCCTCTTCCACCAACATCTCATCTGTCTGCCCAGATTGTCGATTATTCTTTCTCTCAAGACTTTTGATGAATAGAGTTGACACAAAATGGAAGATGATTGATGGATCAGGATCTCCAAGGACGGCCTGCAGCTCCCTTCTAATCCATGGTTCGATTCTTTCAACTATCCTTGCTTTGGTGTGCTCGTTTAGCAGTGAGTTCTACCATTTACATACATTTAAAAGATAAAGGCATTAAGCAGGTATATTAGACTTCACATGTGAAACCCATAGGATATGGCAGAAGTACTATATCCAATAAACAAGGACTGTGAAAAGACCAATACTACAATCATCAATAAGGAACTGGTTGGTTTTACAAGCTTATCTTACTGAATTGCAAATTAAAAGCATATGAACAGCTCACATCTATACACAAACAACAAACGGAGCGCATAGAATGACAAATTGTATTATCAAATGTACCTGTTCCAAGCTTTGCCTCGAATGTAAAGGAACAGCTTGTAATCGCCTATCGTATATGCTGCATCAGTGCCCATCAGTAGTTAGAAAAAGGACAACTATCTGAACGCTTATACATTTAGAGATTGCAAATTAAGGCTAGAGAGGTAGATAGGAGATCAATCGCAAACCAACCTAGCTCGCCACCGAAGCTTTTTCTGGAAGATAATATGTTCAGGAACTGAACCTGGCCGACCAAATGACCGCCGCCATGGCAATGCCCTTGATCTTGAGCTAGAATTTTCCAAAACATGCCTTGATCTTCGGCTTATCCTGATACACCAAGTAAGAAGTAATTAGAATGCATTTTTATAGACAAATTCAATTACAAAGAAACCAAAGAATTAACTAAGGGAGAGCTAACCTCCGACGCTCGGAAAGACTATCCCAACGACGAAAAGTTAATGTATTACGATCTGGAAGAACCGGCAATTGCTCCTTGTGGTATTTCCTAGAAGCACGATCACTAACTATAAACCAGGAATCAAAACGACAGTTGCAGAGAGGGCAATTCCTCTTGAAACCGCTCCACTTCCTAATACAAGCGACGCAGTAGCCGTGTTTGCACGCCGTGATTACGGCGACTCTTTGGTCGGTTAGATTTTCAAGGCATATCGGACAGGATTTTCCCCGTATAGCACCAAAAATTTCTCTCTCCGCAAACTTATCACGGCTTATCCGCCGAGAGTAGCTTCCAGCGATCAAAGATGAAGTCGGTAACAAGGTCGGCGTCGAGGATGGAGATGGAGGCAGATCCCGCATGACCAGTGAGTTCTCTTTCCTCCGGTGGTGGGTTGTTCTTTAGAGCTTTCTATTTAACCACCGAATAACCGGTTAATTTCGGTTTAATTTGGTTTGATTCGGTTTGGTTCAAGATGCTCGATTTCAAAATAAAGAGCGAGCGTGAAGTGTCAACACTCAACAGCAGGTTCCTGTAATCGTTGCCCCGAAGAAGAAAAAGCTCACCACTCAGTCACCATTGGCCACTACTACGAACTCACTTGTCTCTCAAATGGAGGTTCCCAAGGAACAGATCGCGGCCCTAATGGAGCATGGGCTCTACGATTCAGCTGAAATGCTTGTAAATTCTCTAGTTTTGTTCTTCTAATTCTCACTTCTAAATCCCTAGTTTTAACATTTTTTTCATCATGAACTGATTAAAATCTCTTTGTGGGCGTGTAATCCAGGGATGCTTTCTCGTTTCATCTTCCAATGTTAGCGCCGAAGCTAGTCCTCATCTCAAAGCAGAAAATTTGGTTAGCTTCCTTATCCGTTGATTTTCAGTGTTAGTAGCAGAGTTCGTTGGTAAATGAATCATTGAAGACTTTGAAGTGCTAAGAATTGTATCAGTTTTGGTTTATGTTAAGCTTGATTGTGTTTATAACAGATTGAAGTTAAAATATTCCTGTATCGTTTTTCAGATTCTACTGGGCGATGCTTTATTTCATCAGAGAGAATACCGGAGAGCTATTGTAAGACTGTTTGGGCTCTCTCTCTTGTACCTTTTATGTTTCCATGAAAGTAGAGATTCTTCTTGTGGCTCTTTTGCTAAAGGAGTATATGTAACTTTTTCTTATCCTGTTACTAAACTGTATCACATCCAAAATCCTCAGATTATATAATTTATGGAATGAGTGTAACAGATTCTTATTGCTTATTCGTTTGCTCTGGAAGAAATTCAATGTTAGTTTTACTTTGGGGAAAGCTCTGAATCCATGTGAAATTCTGAAATTATGTGTTCCTTCTTTTTGTCAGCATACGTACAAGCAAGCCTTGCATCACTACACGAGGATTCCAAAGCAAAGTTCTTCTATTTCCAGGAGTTCATTGTCCTTATCTACCAGATCGTCTATGGCTTCCTCTGGCGTTTCAGCAATTAATGAGAATGAGGTAACTTAGTGTGTTGTTCCTCCTTGATCCTTTCAGTTGTGGTAGTTTCCAGAAAATGATGTGCTTTGCTTTATTTTCGTTTGATTTCATGCATCTTATAACATTCCTCTTAGGTGAGATTCAAGATTGCTTCTTCTCATTTTGCTCTCAATGAAACAAAAGCCGCGATCGCTGAGGTATGCCTTCTACATTCTTCATTGTAAGTATAATCAGATTGCCTGTTTTTGAGAATATGGATCAGATTTGTTATAGTAGGATGACATTAATCTTGCAAGTCTTTCTTCCAATGAGAGTTCCGTTACTATAGTCTTATCATTAAACATTTTCACGGGTTACTTAGTGGATTGTTTGAGTATTCTGAATTTGAAATAATTTGCATTGCTGACCCCCGCTTGCCACACATGCATGCAAATCCATATTACAAAACATATACAACCAAAGGGGTTCTTTGTTTTCAACACCCAAGTAGGTGTTAAGCGATGATAACAACATGGTTTGCTTAGTTATAATCTTTTAGTGCATATGTCCTTCTCTGCCAGATGGAATCTGTCAAGACAAGGAACTTGGAGATGAATATACTGATGGCAAAGCTTCATCGAAATTCAGGATATAATCGCGGTGCTATTGCTTTTTATAAAGAGTGTTTAAGGTCCGTTTGCCAGTTTCTTGCATATCATTTCCTAGCATGTAAACATTGTCATAATTTCTCATTTTCTTACATATATTACCAGTTCAACACCTAATCGCATATATAATCTTTAACCTTTGCAGACATTGTCCTTATGTACTTGAAGCCATCTTAGGTTTAGCTGAACTGGGAGTCACTGCAAAGGATATCATATCATCCTTTACTCAGGTGTCCTTTTCTATGAGAATTTCTTTTTTACCGCACCTTCTTATTTTTTTTCCTTTTGCTCAATTGCATTTACCTCTTCCATATTAAGCCATGCTTTGATGTAATATTCTGTGTCGTTTTTCCATACCAGACTCCAAGTAGAAGTGGGAAGGTTTCGCTCGATCAGATAGATCCTACCCGTTGGTTGCAGGTACGTGTATAGCTCTACAATGTTAAAACTGTTTCAGAGTAAATTCATTAATCAGGCAGCCAAGCTGATTATCTTGAGCCATTGTGCTATTCTATCTATTATGTTATCAGGATTATGTGTTTACATAGTTTTGCCATCAAGGGATATGCGAGTGTGTAGTCCAATTGAAATTTGAAATATACATGTTTATAAATAGGGAGAAGATGTGAGTCAGTGGAAAGTGAATATAATTGTCTCGATAGTATTCCATTAATTAAATAAACCTTGATGCGCTACTGTTAGCATCAGCTGGACTACTCAGCCAGGGAGCTAATATTTATTTACAATTTCTTGGATTTCTGTTTCATATGTTTCATGTTGTGGCTTATCCTCCAATATAATTTATTTCCGTTATTGTCTTTTGGGTGATTTTTGTTTTTGCAGCGTTATGTCGAGGCCCAGTGTTGTGTTGCTTCACATTCTTACAAAGGTAGCATAAGATCTAACTTTTGGATCCTTGTGTCTAACCCTGTAGATGTTAATGATTCATCTTATATTTAATTTGTGGGAACTCGGCAACAATTTATCTGATGTGCAATGTTTTTTTTTTTTACTAAGGGGCGCTGGAACTCTTTGCCGAACTCTTACAACGATTTCCAAATAATGTACACTTATTGACTGAGACAGCAAAGGTTAGGGACGGCAATAACGATGATTTAGTCAGAATTGCACCCCGAGTTTTCCTCTTATTATGGCTGATGGCCACGTTAAAGCTGATTGACATAATTTTGTAGTTGAGGAACTCTCCAGACATTTATTTCATTTGTATAGGTCGAAGCAATTATTGGGAAAAATGACGAGGCCATAATGAGATTTGAGAAGGTAGGCATGGCATCAATATTTTCTTTCAACTTCTTTAATACCATGGAAGTTGAGTAATAATACAAGAATCTTTTGCAGGTTCGATCAATTGATCCTTACACACTAACTTGTATGGATGAGTATGCAATGCTGCTACAGATAAAGTCTGATTATTCCAGGCTAAACAAGCTTGTCCACGATTTGTTAAGTATTGATCACACCAGACCAGAAGTATTTGTTGCTTTATCTGTACTATGGGAAAGGAAAGATGCAAGGACGGCATTATCTTATGCAGAGAAGGTTAGTTTTCTGAAAATGAATTTCTGTCTTTTATTAATGTGTGATATCTGATGAGATTTATTTTGCAATCAGAGCATCAGAGTAGACGAGAGGCACATACCAGGCTACATAATGAAGGTAAGCTGGTTTAACATGAAAATATTTGTAAAATAATTTTGCATAATCAATAATTTTGGTATATATTTTAGGGGAATCTTCTTTTATTGGCAAAACGACCAGAAGCTGCAGCAATTGCGTTCAGGGCTGCTCAGAATTTGAGGTCGGATCTTCGTTCATATCAAGGTCTGAGTTCTGTCATTTTACTGTTGATATAAAGTTCTTAACTAACATGAGAAAAGGTTGGAATGTGAACTAACTTGCACTATGGATTTCATCTCAGGCTTAGTCCATTCTTATCTCGCATTTAATAAAACGAAAGAAGCATTGTATACTGCGAGAGAAGCAATGAACGCAATGCCTCAGTCCGCAAAGGCTCTAAAATTAGTTGGTGATGTTCATGCTAGCACATCAGGTGGCAGAGAAAAGGTGAACAATTAGCTTTAATATGCTTTCACAGATGTTGCCGTTTTTCATTCCTGGAAAGTAGTGAATAGTAGGACACCAAATCTGAGAAGCTAATCTTCTCATCAGACAGACTGGGCTTGTTCGTTTGCGTATTTCAAAGACAGCGACGAAAATTTATGTTTGTTTCGTTGTCGTTGGTTCAGCGACAGGTTGCTGAAACCTGTCACCAAAAATCATTGCTGAACATGTTTGTTTACATGTCGCTGGTTCAGCAACAATTTTCAGCAATACGTCTTGGCAATTAAAAATTAAACACTAGAATTTTTAGCGATTAGAATTTTAAATCGCGTGTTGGCAACAGGTAAATGAACAAAACTTTGTTGCTGTAACTTATCGCTGACAATAACTAAACAAACAACATTAGTCGTTGTCAGTATTTGGCGTCAGCGACATGCAAACGAACAGTGACAGACAAATGAACAGACACTATCTGTCATTATCCACTGAAAATTGGGCTACCAGATGGATAGAAACTTTCAATTTTAACAGAATCTGTGATATAATTAAATACAGGCAAAAAAGTTCTACGAGTCAGCTCTTAGGCTTGAACCTGGTTACCTTGGAGCTGCATTAGCTCTGGCTGAACTTCATCTCATGGAAGGGAGGAGTGGAGATGCTGTATCCCTACTTGAACGCTATCTAAAAGATTGGGCTGATGATTCTCTCCATGTCAAGCTAGCTCAAGTCTTTGCCGCAACAAATATGCTACAAGATGCTTTATCACACTATCAAGCTGCACTAAGGTACAAGACTCTAAACTAATGGTCTAGTTCTCTTTGTCTGCGAATAAACTAAGCTGCAATCCTGCATAAGATGTTAATAATCAGTGTTAAACCGTAAATGCAGAATAAATCCACAGAATGAAGCAGCCAAAAAGGGCTTAGATCGTTTGGAGAAACAGATGAAGGTTGGTTATCCTCAGTTTCAAACTTTGATCCCTTTTTTGGCCATTTTACCTACAAATTTGTGTTTGTTTTGTCGTTGCTGGTTTAGCGATATGTTGTTGAGACCTATCGCTCAAACTTGTCTTTGAACATGTTCGTTTAACTGTAGCTGGTTCATTGACAAGTTTTGACGGTAAGTCTCATTGATTAAAAATTAAATGCTAAATTCTAAATCGTTGGTCCCTAAACCTCAGTCACCAAAACCGAACCAGCGACAATAAAACTTTGCCACTTGTTGACAATTCAACGAACAACATTACAATGTGTAACTGTTGCATTGTTGTCCAGTCACTCATCTCTGTCGCTCGTTGTTTTCTTCTGTCACTGACGCTAGTCACGAGCAAAGGAACAAACCCTTTATGTTTTTTTGGCTGCTTTTGTGTAGGCTTTGAAAGAACCAAATGTTATATCTTTGGTCCATTGCAATGAGTAACTGTTTGCATTACAAAAACTTGGGGTTAAATAATATTTGATTGCATTTGCAGGGGATAGATCCAGACGCAGCTGACGAGAATGACGAGAACGATGTTGAAGATGCTGACGGAGACACGGAAGAAGCCGAGCTCATGTAATAATGTAAGAGGAGATGCTAACAGATCTGTCTGTAAAACCAAAACTTATGTTATTTTCTTTCTTATTTATAAACTAAGTAAAAAAAGGTTATATATAGCACGAAAAAAGATTCTATGAATTTACTTAGCATAATGGTTTGTGGTTCAAATTGATGGTAAAAAAAATATATAGAAGTTAATTTAAATCAATTACAAGATCGGTTTACATTTTACATATAGTAAGAATAGTAATATACAAAATTACCAATATATGTATATATATATATACAAACGTAGTATATCTTTGTATGGTTGCTAACAATTTTCTATAAAAAGTTTAGTCAATGTTTTTTTTTCTATCCAAATTGGTTAATTGTGTTCATATGTGGATTGTTTGTATATAGACATACATATAGTCGATTCATTTATTAATATTTTTTGTTAAAATTTGCACGAATTTGTCCACAAGTAAAATATTTCTTCCATGTTGTTATAAGACAATTTTGTGTCATAATATACTCTAAATTTTCAATATTAAAATCTAATATACTTTATAATTTTATCTAATTTACTATATTATTATTTTAATCGTAACCACATGGTTATAAAAAATGAAATGTATAATTTAAATAATACAATAAAAAAGGTAATAGAGTTAGCCACGACTTGTTAAAAATGCCCAAAAGCACCAATCAACAAATCAGCAAATTCCAAGGGAACATCCGAATTCCACCTCATACTCCAACTTTAATCTTCTTCGAGAAAAAGCTTTCATTTTTTCCATGGGTTTTGTCACTTGCGTATCAATTCCGACGTTTAACCCAACAATTTCATCGACCCATTTCTCCAAATTCTCGATTTCACCATTTTCACATTCATATAACCTTCCTCTGAAACATCACCGTAAACCCCAATTCTCATTGTTTCTATTACCTTCTTCGATTATGACGACTCCTATTCAAGCCTCTTCTTCCTCCCTCATCGGTATATACATTTCCTTACTCTGTAAATTTTCCACTTTATTGATTTAGTTCCTCTCCGATTCCATGGCTACAAGGATAGTGACTAGTTTACTGCATGTTGTTGACTTTTAAGATAATCAAATCTAAATTTTGGGTGTTTAGTGCACAATTTGATGATCTCTGAGTAGAGTTTAGTCAAAATCATCCACTGAGCAACAGATTGAAATGGATTATGCTTGCATATGTTGACGAATTAGTGTTGAATTTGGCCTTTTTATTTACTTTTTATTGGCGACTGGATCATGCTGGGATGAAGAATCACATGAATGAGAAGCTAAGAATGTGATTTTTACTAATTTTTCTGATCCTTCTCCATTAGTGACAATCTTGTTTGTTTTATGCGTTCTTACTCTGGTTTTCTTTCTTAAATGAAGGTGAGACTGATAACAGCTTGAAGGTACAGTCTCATGTTTCAATTGGAGCAAACGATTTGCTCATTGTTGGACCTGGTGTTCTTGGCCGCTTTGTTGCACAACTATGGAAAGAGGTACAGTTTTGTCTAATGTATTTAATGCCCTTTCACCATTTTCTTAACTTGATAAGTGCAATTTATGTCCTGTAAGTCTCAGTTTTATATGTCTTGAGGTGTGTACCTATATGTTGTGGGCTGTTTTACATAGTTTTTTATGGAAAATGTGGTTAATTCCTGTGCTTATTGATTAGTCATTCATGCTTAAGTTAGAGTTTGAGCTTTTAAATGTGGAGCAGGAACATCCAGATTGTCAAATTTATGGGCAAACAGTGACAAAAAATCATCATGATGAGCTGGAGAAGTTGGGAATCAAACCAACTCTTAAAGGAACTGAACTTCCCGACAAGTTCCCTTATGTGATATTTTGTGCTCCTCCATCACAATCCCCAGATTACTCTGGTGATCTCAGGTAATTACAACAAAAAAAAAAATCACTTTTGAAGAACTCAAGATTATGAATTACATTCCTGATATTTTGACTCTAAGTTCTAATGCCAAATGTCAGAAGAGTAGTCCCTTATGCAGTCAACTTTCATGGTTAATTTTATGAGAATAGTAAATTTATGTTGGCTTTGATTCAGAAATGTCTAATTTGGGTATGTGCTTATGTTTACGAATCGATAAGGATGGCTGCATCAAACTGGAGTGGCGACGGTTCATTCTTATTCTCATCTAGCTCTGCAGTTTATGATTGCTTTGACAATGGAGACTGCAATGAGGTTTATCTCCTTACCTAAATACATCTCTTCCTTTCATTTTTCTATTATGAAAAAAGTTTGTAACTTCAGCATCAGGTTTCAGTACTCTATTTCAATTTAACACAGCCCACTTCTGATCTTTTCTCTGCAGGACTCTCCAGTAGTACCACTGGGAAAGAGTCCAAGAACTGATGTACTTCTGAAAGCTGAAAAAGTAGTGTTGGAATGTGGAGGGACTGTTCTTAGACTGGCAGGGCTTTACATATCCTTAAAATTGAATTGATGAAAACTAAATCAACAAATAATGAAGGTTTTTTCAATTTTGTCTACTAGAGAATGTGTGTTTTCCTGAACTTTTCTATACACAGAAGCTAGAGGTGCACATAATTACTGGTTAAGTAAGGAGACAATCGACGCTCGACCTGATCATATCCTAAATCTTATCCATTACGAGGTATATTCGTGACTTTCTTGTTATTTTTCACTCTTTTTGTAACATCCCGGGTTCAAGAAGATTGTGGTGCATAACGAGAAAGTTCAAAAGAATTGATTAGACTATCTATATCACCAAAATGTACTTAGTTTTTCGATCACACATCTTGTCAGAACGGAGAACATAACTCCGTGGTTAAGTGTGCTTGAAGTGCAGTAAGTTTAGGATGGGTGACCTACTAGGAAGTTATTTTCCAGTATCGTGTGAACGAGGACAAAACACGTGTTAAACCTCGTGGTGATCTATAGGATCAGTCGGATAGAATGGTTCTAATGGGCCTTAAATGGGCTCGAAGAGATTGGTCCATGGCAAGGGTGGTCGG
This sequence comes from Aethionema arabicum, assembly GCA_000411095.1. Taxonomy (NCBI): domain Eukaryota; kingdom Viridiplantae; phylum Streptophyta; class Magnoliopsida; order Brassicales; family Brassicaceae; genus Aethionema; species Aethionema arabicum. Next base: position 73,854 of record KE151693.1, on the reverse strand, counting down.
AGCAGTCCTGACCATGAATTTAACTTCCTGCTTATGTTTTGATCGTCAGATGTGATATATAGCATACATGCCTTCACTTTACTGCACATAATCTCTTATGTTGTTCTGTACTGTGTGTTTAAACAGGATGCAGCCTCGCTTGCAGTTGCAATAATGAAGAAGAAAGCTGGTGGTCGGATTTTCATGGGATGTGATAACCATCCTTTGTCAAGGTTGCTGCTTACTTACTTTAACCTTCAAAAGAAACATTTCACATGTTTAAAAACTTGTATTCTTCTCAGGCAAGAAGTGATGGACGTGATGACTAAATGCGGTAAATACGATAAGGAGTTCAAAGGTTTCACAAGTGAGTTTCCTTACAACATTTGACAAAATGGGCAGTGTTAAGGAGAATTAAGCTCTAAGACTAAGACAGTTATATAACTTTGGTTTTGTAGGCAGTAGTGGTCCTCTAGGGAAGAAGATGAACAACTCACGCACACGAGAAGAAATAGGATGGGAGCCAAAGTATCCAAGCTTTGCTCAATTCTTCGGAGTTTCTAACTAATTCAGTGAAAAACTTGTGTCCTTGCTTTCGTATATTGAAAAAATGATGTATATTTATTACTAAAACTCAGCTTGTGGTATATGGAATCAAGTTTCTTCTATATTGGATTAGCGAGCATAAAAACAAAACAGAAACTCTCCCTAGCACATACCTGTCCGAATAACTCACGTTGCCAATACGTTAAGTAACGAGATTCAGCTTCTACTTATCGATAAAGTCATGACGTGGCATGATCGTGAGGACATATGCATAAGAGACCACGAGTGCCACGTCTAATCCTGGAGACTCTGAAAGCAATAGAAGTGTTTAATAAAATGCATCATGAGCTGAAGAATCAAAAATATATTGAGCAACTTTTTATGTTTTGTCAAAGAATACAATGCACCTGATGATCATCGGTCTACTCTATAGTATATACAAGAAAATCAATACACTTTGGTTACCAATTATGAGAGATCCAATTTCCATATCAACATATGATTCAAGGCATGAAAGATTTAGACTTTGTTTCTAGCTCTGCAGGAAGTTGGAATGCAATGTTGAATCCTAGCAAAATCTCTAAGTACCCTTATCCTTTTGGTGTTGGTTTTTTTGCACATTTCCTAAATAAAAGAAGTTGTAACCATGGGTTATCTTTTTCTAGGGAAACGTAGCAAAGCTGAAATAGAATTTGGTACTAAGGTACCTGAGTTATCTTGAGTTGGTTTTGGAGTCGCTGTGCTTTGTGGCGGCATTGTTGGTGTCATCAAGCTGGTACTCGACTTCTGCAAGACAAGACGATGTATTCAACGAAGAAGCAAATGTTGTCATGCTCTCGGTTGATAATGTTTACTTTACCTGTCCAGATGAACTACTTCCCGGCAATGAGATCTCTGACTGTCTGATGACTGATTGTGTTGCATCAACCGGACGATTTTGATCTAATTGTTGAGAACCTGAGGCATGGAACATGAGACCAAGTTGTTGCCTGAGACGAGCGTTTCTCCTGGAGTAATAAACTTTGGTAGCTACCGGAGCAGGAACATATGGTTGAGGAGCAGGAACATTTGCTTGAGCAAGAGAAAAAATAGCAACCAGAGACCATAATGGAAGATTTTCAGCGATATGAACACAAGTTTAGTAGTCGTTAACCTTTACACAAGATTGTCCTGAAATTCTCAATAATAAAAAATAGTGGTACACTTGAGCAGAAAAGAGTCAGTGTGTACCTTGATCCTGCGTATCATTTCTAGGGGGATTTTTCACTTCACTGTGTGGAAGATTATCAGCTGGAACAAAACAAGCCGGAGTTGTCAATACAAGAGACAGATGAATTAGCCTTGATCTAAACAAATATGGCGTGAAACACAGTTATAAGTGGTGCAAAGCGTGCCCTTTGCAACGTTGGAAATGGTACCAGGTTTAGCCTGAGTTTCTGAAGGGGTTGTATCATCTGCATCCGTCACGTCCCGGCTACTACTACCTTCTGCAAGTTGGTCTAACGTTTTCATCAAGGATACAGAAAAGGTTGGCATATAAATCATCATACAGTTAGATAGATATGAAACATTTGATCTAAAACTTTTATATCAATTCTGGCTAGCATGAAGAATGTATCATCTGAGATATCTCTCAGATTGGATTTGATTTGAAGACATTAAACAGACGTACGTATAACCATAGCAAGAAGAAAGGATACTAGCAGGAACTTTTCTCCTCTCTTTCTTTGGCTGTTTTCTCTTATACTTCCGCTCAACTTTATCAATCTTCGTACTGCTTGGTAATCTACAAAGATCTAAAGAGTTCAGAAAAGAATACAAGTATTAAAGTAAGCATTGGGAAATTGGGTCGCATATATGAAAACATCTCAATGACTCATCCTTTTTATAGCCAGTGAAGGTCAGGTTTTAATGTTTTGAATGATGGTTTTCATAAACCTAAAATCTGTGGTTAACATCATCTTTGGAAGGTAAAAAACATACCAAAGCACTAGGTGTCTTAGATGAATTTTAAGCAACTACGTACGTTTCCTCCAAGATTTCAGAACTTCCAAAATTTTATGAATTGTAGTAAGAAAGCACTTAACACCTGCATGAATGGCATAGTGACTTGCTTTGATTGGCTTCTTACAAGCATTGCAACAAACCTGGGAAGAAGCTGAAAGGATTTAAATGTGTATAAAAAAAGGAAAAACTGCAAGTCAACAGACAGATCAAGATACATGATGCTCATCCATGGAATAAACTTGTCTTATAACAGTAATATGTTGACAAAACACATTACTGGGAGTTACCAGGTGTAAAGGATCATCCATAGGCTTTAGACCAAAGATATGCATATCTGAAATGAGAATAGAAGTTAAGCAATAAAAGTTACATAGTTTTGTGTCTGAAATTCCAGTTCATGGCAAAGCAAGCTATCCTAATTCAACCTGAGCACACAAAGAATACGATTTATATATCTTCATAAGTTCAGTAAAAAAATTCCATGCAAGTCCCCATGGATCACATGGTGGTACTCTGCATTTAATTAGGATTGTAATCCTCATATCTTGGATTATATTCCTCCTAATAAACGGATTAGCAAAGCAACTTACACCGTTGATTCCTAAATTGAGACATGAATAAAGTGAGAAGAAAAGTCCTACCTTCTTCGTCAAGTAAATTTGGTTCGTCCGCCTCAACAATTTCTTTGCGAATGTATTCAGCAAACAACTTCTCGTTTCCACTATCCTCTTAAAAAAGAAATAGAAGACTGGCATAAACTACAAACGGTGATTTATTAAATATCAAAGGACTACCAAGTAGATATGTGGAACCATGCACAAACTATTTGGTCAAGTTTGTGGAGTATGACACCATTCCAGATAAAAAAAAAATCACTGAATGCACAACTATTTGGCTAAGTTATACAAATGCATAGTTTTTTCTTTCACTACCTGCAACACTCTGTGAAATATTTTGGCCTTGGAGAATCCTAGCCATGACTGCCATTTTCCCGTTACCGACTACCATCTTGAATAATACTCTACGAAAGAAGTGTCAGTCATTGCAATGTAGATCATTGTACATTACACCAAGTAATGACTATAACCTATCCAAGTAAAAAAGATGGTATAATTGGCTGCATTGCCATGCTTAGTGTCAAGATAACTTTCAGAAAAGATGAGGAACTGCACGAAGACGCAGACTAGTGAGATATGTACACAACAAAGAGACGGACGCTTCATAAACTAAATCAATGGCATACTTCAATTCGCCTATTATCAATCGTATTTACACAATTAAAATCTCCAAGGATTTTACAAGATACGTAAGAAATGAAGTCAGACAAGAAACAGCATTACGAATAAAAGCATACCTTAATCTCCACAATTTTCTGAAATTACCGACGGAATCCGCGAAATTGGAAAGAAATCCAAGCAGAGAAATCGATCTGGAGGCGAAATGTGGGAGAATGACGCGGAATTCAAAGGCAGAACTTAACCGCGGAAATCAGCCAAGACTAAAAGCAAGAAAGATTGATGAAGGCGCGAAAAGTGAAATTCAAGTAAATTGAGAGAGACGATGGAAATCAAAGGACCTTGATGTATCAAGTAGAAACGCAATGTCGCTGAGTTCATCATCATCTTGTGAGCTGCATCACGGTTCCGAATTCCGATGCATCTTTCTCTGTTTCTTTAACCTTTTCACAGTTCACTGAACGAAGAACGAAACCTCCTCTTGGAATGCAACAGTGTTCGTTTATATACTGCAGCAATGGGTTTTATTAGTTTTCATTTGGGCCCACCTTTTGGTTAACTGTAAACCGGAGTAATTTGACTTAACCAATTGAATACTATTGAATTATACGGTTATACCGAACCGAGATAGTCAATAGTTAATACTCATTTTCTTAAGAAATCAGCAATAATGCTCTTACAAAATGTACAAACGTTAGTTTACTTGTGAAAATTTTTTAAAAAAAATTAGTTCACTATTAATCTTTTTAATTCAGACATTAATATTTTGTTTAAAAGTTGCTTTCCAAATTTCAAATTTCATGATAATATTAAATTTTATATAATTTCAATTTATATATTAAAATTATAAAAGATTTATCCAAATCACTCCAAAATTTTAAATTTTAATTTTAAATTCAAACGTTAATATTATGTTTTTTTAATCTTTTTCAAGTATTTTTTTTAATGTTTTTTTGTACATTTCTTTCGTATTTAACAAACCACACCACTAACAAAAAAAGATTGTTATGAATAAGAGATTTTGATTAAGCTAAGATGCAGCTTAAAGTATATGAATAAGCTCATTAATTTGAATTATTTAGACAGACTATTATTGAAACTTATTCATATGCTTTAAAATTTTATTTTTTTTGATTGAGCTCATTAATTTTTAGCTGGGTAATTATGTTCTAATAGTTCTTTTAAGTTCTAAGACTTATTCATATACTTTACTCAACTTAGATTAAGTGATGAAATAAATTTATATCATTTGACGTATTATATTAAACTTTCCAAGAATTTTTAGATTTTCTTTTGTTGTGTTTTATTTTGAAAAAAGTAGGATTATAGATTGATACGTGACAGTAAAATTATAGTTAAATATTTTCTCCCGAATAAACAATATATATATATTTTTTTGTTAATATTTTTACTGTATTTAGTTAAATAAAGAAGTGACCGTTTAACAATACCGGTTAAATACTCTTGGTGAAAATAAAATCTCATCTAATCACTATAAGAAATTCTAAGACGCAATTTAATCAAGATTAAACTTTGTTTTAAACTAATTAGGTAAATATAATTATTATAAAACGACATATTAATCAACGTTTTACTCGATTTAGAATGGGTTTTTGTAGAAGTCAATACAAATAATGGGTAAAGTTTGTATTTTGTTAATTACCAAATTAAGAAAAATAATAATATAACAAAACAAATGTCCCCAACAAGCAAATCCTACAAGTCTGCAGCAACCTAACAAATGCATCGCTGCCACATAATTTAAATGCTACCAATTAATTTGTATTTTCTCGAATTATTGTACGGAGAGATATTTTTTACAAAATATCTTATCGCAATTTTTTTATTCACTAATTAAGTAATAATAATTTTTTAGCATATAAATTACATTTTAACAAAAAAAAAGAACATATAAAGTCCGTTGTTATTTACTTATTTCATTGTAAAACTATTTATTGTATTTGTATTTAATTATTAACCAAATAGAGATGAATTTATTTAAAAATTTATTATATTTAAAAGTAGATATATGTGGTCAATCTATCTCTTTTCAAAGAAAAAAAAATATTTAAGTATTTATTAACTAATATTCAACATCAATCGATCCATGTTTTTTAGAAAAATATATAATTAACATTTGTTCGTAAACACTTTCAAAATAATAATAAAAAAAATATGCAAAAAATATTTTTTTAACACATAAAAAAAATATGAAAATATTTAGTAGTTAAGAATCCAAATTTAATATTTTCAAATATTGATACAAAACAATTTTTTTATAGAATTTAATTAAAGGGAGAATTTTCTCAATGACCAAAAAAACACTTTTAATTTGGGGATTAACCCATGTTTTTTAGGGTTTTGCCAAATAACCCATGACTAAATAAAAGACCAAAAAGTTCACAGTATTTACAATTTTGCCATTAATGAAATAATAAAAATTAAATATAATTAAATACAAAATTACCTTTATGCCCTTCTTCTTCCTTAAACCCCTTTTCTCCATTAACTATTTTCTTCTTTCTTCTTCATAAACTCTTTTCTTCTTCTTCTTTCTTCTTCTTTCTTCTTCTTTCTTCTTCTTTCTTCTTCAACCATTTTTCTGCACGAGTTCATCGAG
>KE151693.1:46525-62205 GCA_000411095.1 Aethionema arabicum | reverse complement strand
TATATATATATATATATATATATATTCGGGTATATACACAAAATTGACCAATGTTGAGACTTGAGAGACTAGTACTTAAGTTTGTATGATATATGTGAATTAATTGATAAAAGTTATTAAACTCAAAATAGTTTAAGCCTAATTAAAAAAAAATGATTGGTTGAATTCAAAGAAGGCCTAACAATTAGGAGTAACATCCAATGACAAGACATTGCCATAACCATTTAATTAGTAGGCTAATGTCACAAATCTTATTGGTTTAATATTACATTAATACATAATTAATATTTATTTTATTTATTCACATTTTAATTATAAGGTGTGGACAATATATTAATTTGTTGATTTCTCATTAACTAAAACTCCCAAAAACCAATGGTTTTACTTTCAACTTTTCACTTTATTTTCGTTACTAAAAATACATAACAAACTCAATATTGTAAGGACTATATTTTATATGTTATAATTAAGAAATTGAAATTTCGATCAATGATTTAAAGAATTAACTTTCAAAAGTGTTTTCTTTGTAAAAATAGAATTGGTTTTTAATGTTCATATATATATATATATATATATATAATCCATGGTTTTTAAAATTGTACTATAAAATAATTATCATATTCAAATCTTATTAGAATGGTCGCCAAATTCGGTGATCTCCGTCAAACCATATCTATAATTTTTTTTAAACAAGATTTCACACTTTTATGAAAAAAAATATTTTGCAATTTTTTTACTAATATGCGTTTTAAAATTTATCGTATTAAATATTTAACATTTTTCCACAAAAATATGTTTCAGCAATATGTTTTGCCAAAATAAAATTTTTAATTTTTCTATTACAGTATAGTCCGCAATTTTTCGGTTCACAAAACGTGGAATACTTTATATTAAGAAAATATTTTTATGGAGAAAAAATAGTTTTTATGAGAAAATAATAGTTTTTATCTTTTTTTTACACTATTCCTTTCTTTTAAGTTTGGAAGAAACAATTTGCATCCTAGCTTTATACAATACTTTTTTACATCCAAAACATTTATATTATTTACATCCAAAACATTTGATATTATTTGATGCAAATAATTTTATATATAAATAAGCACAATTTCTAAATATATATACTAAAAATTAAATAAAGAAAAATAATATGAAATGTTTTGGATCCAGAACATGCACATATATAAAAAGATCCAAACAGAAAAAAACGAACAACATCTATATAAATCTAATAAACAAAAACTTATAACAGAATAAAACAATATGGGTTGATATAGAATAATATGCTTAATTTAGTTAAATAATGGGGTTGAAAAGCATTTATCCATCCCCAATTAATTTTGGTATTTATTTCTATTTTCTATTTGATTATCAAATTAGATCGCCCATCTGGTGGTTATAATGTCTCTCACATACAATTACATCCAAAATATTTGAGTAAAAATACAATTTTATCCACAACACTCAACTGGTATTGTGAATAATCAAGACTTATTTAAAAATACGAATATATCCCAAACTATAAGATATATCACTTTATTTATAAAAACTAAATAATTTTCCTCAAAACATAAAATTATAAATAACTAGGTTATTCATAGACAATGATTTGGTTCTATACTAAATACAAATATTAGGGAGATTTTTTTTTTAAAAGAGAAGACTAATTTTTTTTTTCAAAATTACATTAAGTGATTATATTTTTGTGAAGATAAATTTTGATGTTAGTAGACAAAATTACTCTTACTTTTTAAAAAATCAGTGTAGGGATGAAACGGTGAAATTACACTTAGAATAAAGGAAAATTTTTTAAATATAATTTTGTCAACCTATAATCAATAAAGGAGCATTTGCAAAAATACTTTAATTCAAGCCTTTTTTTGCAAAAATGCCCTAATCATGCATTTTTTCAAAAATACCCTAACATTATACCCAACATTATAAGTGGTATATCCTCACAATTTATGAAAAATTTGGAAAAAATGTATTCAATTAAGGCATTTTGCATAATTGATTTTTAGAAAATTTATTCATTCAAACATTTTTTGTAAAAATATCATAACAATTGATTCAAAGTCAAAATTGGTAAACCCTACAAAAAGAGCACATTTGCAAAAAATGCTTGAATTAGGACATTTTAGATAATTCCTCATCAATAAAAGTGTATGTTTGAAAGATATGTGTGAATTAGTGTAATTTTGAAAAGGAAAAAAAAATTAGTTACTGTATTTATAAAATTTCTCAAAATATTAGTTATAGTTTGTTTACGAGTATTCACAAATATTTTTTTAATTATTTTTAAGCATTAATTTATACATATATTTTTTAAATTCCATCTTTACGTCAATTTTGTAAGTGGTTCAATATCTAATCCAATCCCCTTTACATTTTTCAAAAGTAGCTAAGTAATAAAACAAAACAACTGTTTATCACAAAAAACAAAAAAAAAATCAATAAAACTTCAACAGAAAAATATTTCATTTGACATGTGACACCAATACATAACACTTTAAACCTTGTTTTATTATATAATACATATTATGTTTATAGAACTCTTTTTAATATCGTTCATAGTATTTGTAATCCATTTGATATAAAATTAGTTTTTCATAAATTAAATTCTATTAATAAATCAAGCATTTTAACTCGAACTTAAATTCAGTAATCTTTCCAACACTACTCTAATAAATTAAACTATCTTATTTACAAAATATTATCGTATAACACACAAATTAAAATCCATAATAGGTGAACTCAATGACCTCAAGATTGATCAGTAGTGATCAAATTAAAATGTCAGTATTAATATTACTTGAGCTGGTGACAGCTGAGTATTAAATTTGGTTTAAATTAACAATATTCAATGGTTGGCAAATTAAAAGTTTTTCAAAAGTCAAAGCCATGCAACAGTCTGTCAAAAATATTTCTACACACAACAGAATTCAAGAAACTTAAACCAAAATTTTTATATTTTAAATTCTAGGGTTTATGGTAGGGATTATGATATTTTAAAGTTGCATGTTTTTATTTAGTGAAAACAACCAAACAAGTTATTTTAAATCAAAATAGATTTTTTAAACAAAATTGAATTTGAGTCTTAAAACTAAATTCAAAAATATATATGAAATTTGGATTAATTAGGTTGTAATCTCAAGTTTAAATTTGATATTCCGGTTTATAAATTCAGTTATTAAGTTTTAGAGTTTAAAAAACTTGGTTATTAAAGTTTAAGACTTAAAAACCATTTTGATAGCTGGTGATTTTTCACCAAACGAAAATAGTTCAAAATTTAAATTAAATATCATAATTCTTATATGGTATTTTAAACTCTGTCATATTTCAGTTCTATGAAAGAAAGAAAAAAACTGAATTATCAAAATAGTTTCTAAATCTTAAATTTTGGTACCGTATTTTGAAAACTATGAGCTTTGACAATTGAATTTGTTACATTTTAATCTCAAAATTAAAGTCTAATTACCCCAAAATTAAACCCTAATTTGAGTTTAAGTTATGAGTATAGTATAATTTTGTGTTTATGGTTTAATTTAAATTTTAAAAAAAAATTGACAATCAAAATTAAGTTTGAGAAATTTTGTTACCAAATGAAATAGTTTAAAACAATCCCATAATTACGGCTACATTCCCATAATTTTATTATTAAAAATTAAAATAAAATAAAAATGGGAAAAAAGTTGCCAAAAAGTTGCCTTCACTCTCCTAATATAAAAGGGGAGCCATGCATGGCCAAAACAAATATCAAACTACTCTTCACTTCCCAAAAACACAAAAGAAAAAAAAACACCAAAAGTGAAGAATCAATTCAATGGTGTTCATCAAAGTTCATCACCTTGCTTTCATCTTTGGTCTCTTAGGTAAAATATTTTAATCTTTTTTTTTTATTCAAATTTCAAACTAAATATATCTTTTTTTTAAAACACAAATCTTTTAACTCTGTTTGATTTTTCTCTTTCAGGCAACATCGTATCTTTTGGAGTTTTCTTGTCTCCAGTGTAAGATTAAAGTGTCTAATTAATTTTTTCAGATCATAATTAAATTTCATATAAAATTAATTAATTAATAAATGAATTAATAATATAATTACAGACCAACATTCTATGGAATCTACAAGAAAAAATCATCAAAAGGATTTCAATCAATACCATACATATGTGCATTAGCAAGTGCAACACTTCTTCTTTACTACGGAATCATGAAGAAACATGCTTATTTAATTATAAGTATTAACACTTTTGGTTGTTTCATTGAAATCTCTTACTTACTTCTTTATCTCGCTTATGCCCCTAGAGAAGCTAAGGTAAGTTTAAATATTCTACTAAAAACTAATTAAATCAATTTCAATTATCAAATCATCTGAACCGTACACGTGGCAATCAGATGTTCACGTTGAAGTTAATTGTGATCTGCAATATTGGTGGACTTGGTGTGTTGATTCTTTTGGTGGATTTGTTTGTTCCTGAGATGAAACGTGTCTCAGCCGTTGGATGGGTTTGTGCTGCTTATAGTCTTGCAGTCTTTGCTTCTCCTTTGAGCGTTATGGTATTTTAATTTAAAACACCGTGCTGTTTTTTCCCCCACCGTGCCGTTTTTTTTGTTGTGGTTGATGTGAGAATGTTTTGTTGTTGCAGAGGAAGGTTATAAAGACGAAGAGTGTGGAATACATGCCGTTTTTGCTTTCGTTCTCTCTTACTCTTAATGCTGTTATGTGGTTTCTTTATGGCCTTCTTATTCAAGATAAATTCATCGCTGTAATTAACACTAAACTTAACTTTTATTTTAATTGAAAATGGTAAATTCAACCACTAATTTTACTTATTTGGTGAAAAAACTACAAACTTTAAAAAAGGTTTTTTAGATTTTGAATTTTGATAATTTAATAAAACTTAATAATCATGAATTTTACTGATTTGGTGAAATAAATCACCAACTTTAAAACTGGTTTTTAGATTTTAAATTTTGATAACCGAGTTTTTTTAAAATCTTGATAATCATGATTTTTTTAACCCAAATCTCAAATTTAAATATAAAATTATAGTTTAATTAATTCAATTTTGGAATATTTTTTTGCTATAATTTTAAACTATAGTTTAATTTTATATTCAAAATTTAATTTCAATTAAAAAAATTTTATATGGTTTAAAAAATCCAACTTATCAAAATTCAGGGTCTTAAACAATTTTTAAAATTAGTGATTTTTTTCACCAAATCCACAATATGATTCATTTTACCATTTTCCTTTTTAATTATTAATTTAGTTAGTTAGTTAATTAATTAGTGGTGTATTTATTTTCAGATGCCGAACATTTTGGGGTTTTTATTCGGTGTAGCGCAGATGATATTATATATGATGTATTCAAAATCTACGGAGAGCGAACCAGTCAAAGATGTCAATCTGAAGGAAGTTGCGATCGTGACCGTTGATTCTTCCGATGTGAAGACGGTGAAAGTCACGGAGACGGACGGTTGAAGAGTAATGTGAGGTTGGACTGTTATGGGTCGGTCCACTTTTTTATCGTATGATGAAATAATGAGTTTGTATGTTTTTATGGGTTTTTAGTTTATCTAACAAAGGTCCTATATATGTCCTCTTTTATGTGTTTTGTTATAACAAAAACGTGATAAGTGACGATTTTAGGTCTAAACAATATCAGCTACTCTCCGGTCTTTGTCTCGTAATGTAATTGAGCTAAGCTCTAACTATCGTTTTATAAAAGCTTTTAATTTTTGGGTCTATTTTTATAATTTTATTATAGAATTATGATATTTTAAAGTTTGAAGTATTTTTCATTTGTAAAAAAAATCTTAATTATGAAGATAGTTTTTAAATTATATTGATAATTTTTTTTTCCGAATATAAATTTTGATAACTAAATTTTTTAAACCATAAACTTTAATAACCGGATTTTTTAAATGGTAATTTTAATAACAAAATTTTTAAATCAAAATTTCAAATTTAATCTTCAAATTATAATATAATAAATCTAAACTTAAATTAAATTTTGTGGGTTTGATTTTGAGATGAACAAATTAAATTTATGGTTATAGTTTAATTATATTTTTTTAAAACTGGTTTAATTTGAAAAAACTATATTATCAAGTTCAAGGTTTTAAAAAATCATTTGTTTTACTAAATTAAAATAGTTTAAAATTTAAAATACCATGTTTTACAAAAAATATCTTGGAACTGAATATGATTTTGTCTAATTAAAAACCTTATTTTATAGATTTTTTTTTTTGTCGACCTTATTTTATAGATATAACTTGTGAATTGGGATATTTTCGCATAAAGATATTTTCAATAAACTTTTTAATATTATATAAAAGTAATTGGGGAAAAAAGACGTGACATTCCACCAAATAAAGACGAGAAAACAGAAGCAGGCTGCGTCAGGTTTCTGAAATTAGAAGCTGAAAACTCTTACACGATCAATAGCAACGGTCCCACCAGTTTTGAGAACTTTCTGATCTCGTGCACGTGCTCATGATGGTCTGACACGTGTACCAACCTAGAGGCTAGACCCCATTGGTCACCATTTATAAGGATCCAACATTCTATTGGCTATATCAATGGTCCCTGCACACTAGAAACTCCAAAATGTTTACAAAGTTTTTTGAGAAAAATAGAGTATTAATCAATAAAAGCCACAAACTCAAATCATATGTTTATATATGTGATACAACAAGTATAAAAGATTACAGATTCCGGGAAACACAAACTCAGATCTTACAAGACACAACAAATAACAAATCTTGGTTTTGTTTCTTCCTTATTTTATAAAACACACGACCACTTTTTACCACTCCTCTTGCTACTTTTCCTGCATTAACAAACATTCACTTCACAAAATTACAAAACGCATCAAAGAAGAGGATGATACCAACAGTTAAAGACTCGTGTAGATTAGTTAACCCTTGCAAATCCCGTTCAACATATTGGTTAAGAGTTTTGGAGTTAAGTTTGAACTCCCATGGGGTTAAGTCAAGTCTCATTTGATCTATACACGTTCTGGTTCTAGTTTTGACTTGTAATTTTTCTTATTTACCTCATGTTTTAGTTAATCTATGTTCAGAGCAAGGTTCTCTAGTTTGACCCAAGAAGATCAATAACATAAGCTAGAAGAAAGGTTGAGAAAAAGCTTACAGAAAGGGAAGATCTTCCAGAGCTGGTTATCGCCTTTGTTCCAATCCCAAAGGACGATAAGAGTGCCGTCACGCACACCACCAGATTTCCTGTCACCGTGAAACGCATCCATGTTTAGCTGTATATCGTTTACCATTCTTATTTTACGATATCCCCCACCCATATCCTTGCTCTCTGACCATAGCACAGACTCGTCGAAGCGATCAGGATCATATCTAACTAGCTCCACCTGCAACATATAATGTCATATTGCTTAAGCATGTGGTAGAAGATGAACATAGAAGAGATATCTTTAAGCATGATGAAATTTAAAACAAGGAGAAGGAAGAAAGTTTACGGGTTGGGTAGCTCCTATAGAGTGCTTCACGGCTTCACCAGTGGCTTTGTTTACGAGAGCAAAACAAGGATAACCTTCTGCATCCTTCACCCGAGTACTGTACTTCTCATCTTTGTACCAGTGCTGCGGATTGAAGAGCAAGCCGAAATTGAAGATCATTACCAAGGAAAATAGCCATGGATATACTCCATACATAAGAACCAATTCTAAAAGAAACCATCTCAATGTCGTTGGATTTATATTTGGAGATTGTCGAACTACAAATTATGAAATCAATAAACACCTAAATCCCATTAGAATACGGTCAAACACGAGAATGAGATCTACTAACTGATCCAGACTCAACGGAAGAATCAGGCTCCTAGCCTATACAACCCATGCTTGTTTAGTTTACAGGAGAAATATGAAGCCAAACATGAAAGTAACAAAGAGAATCCGTGAAAGGATGACACAGTTTCTTCTAACTCAACGATCAACTGATTACAAGATTCCATCTTCTAACTGAAGACAATTCCAAAATCTATGCATAATTCTATTAGGTGGATCCTCAAAACGAGAGAACAAATTGAGATGCAGAGGTACGTTTTGCATAATCTTCGTTTTGAAGTTGAAATCAGAGTGAAATGAGCAAGAATTGCAACTCTACAATAACGAATTTGAAGAAGGAAAACAGAATTATGCTGTTAGATCGTGAAAAGAGAGATATACCTGTGACTCATCAGATGGATCGGCTGGGGCAAGAATGACCTTACCGTCTCTAATCGTCAGATAATAATCAGGCTCCGCCTTCGAATACACCTTCACTGTAGACCTTCCAGCTAGTCCGACAAGATTGTCAGGGATACGGTTTTCATCAGAGCGATGGTCGAAAGCAGAAGGCATGTGGGAGTGTGAATCATGTAGCTGATGATGAGAAACGTGACTCACGTTGGTTTGCTCGCCGTAAATTGAATTTTGCGACGGATGCGGCGGCTCGTAACCTCCATAACGATGATCAGATTCGGGTGGGTACGGTTCGTTAGAGGTGTGACCAACATGGCTTACTTGAGCAAATGGATGCGGCGGTTCCGGAGCTTCGAGATAAGGATCTGGTCGATAAGACGAAGGTTCTGACTGGTAAAGCCCGGGGGGTGGTGGAGCATCGGCGAAATTGATGTGCGGTGGTGGTGGGCCCATGGATTGATATTCTTCTTCATCGTCGCGTGGTTGGTGGTGGTGCTGATGGTGGGTGTGGCGATGGCCAAATGGTTCCATGGAGCTTTCTTATTTCAGAATTTTCCGAGATTGTGGAATGGCGATGATGAGATTCATGGAAGGACAAGACAATGATCATAATGACCATGATAAGGAGACGTGGCGCCAAACCAGAAGATCTTGAGAAAATATTTCAAATCTTCCAGAATCTTCCAAAATACTCTGATTTTTTCGAAGATTACCCTCTTTTTCCCTTTTATTTACGATTTTGCCATAATCTCCCAAGTCCAACTAATTACAATTGGGAAAGCCTATAAGATACTTAATAATTTTTGTTATTAATTTGAATATTTAAAAGCTCAAAATTTATATTTATTTTTGCCAACATTGTTTCAATTTGACTATTTTTACATTGTTTAATTGTTTTAAAAATGGCACAAGATCCTTACCACATTATTGAGAATCATTACATATATATTAATGACATTAAAATTAATATGAGATTAGGTGTAACAAATCCGTTGAATAAATTTTTTTTTTGTGAAACCTATATCAAATAGTAAAACATGCAAACAAAAGACACTGTATTTAAATATCACAATTATTCAAACTTAACTAAACTATATAACTTTTTTTAACTTAAAAAAAAATACTGAAAAAAGGGAGATTTTTAACTATCTTTTCAATTATAAAAACTAAACCACAACAAGCAAATAAATATATTTAACGAAGATCCAAAAGAAGGAAATTGTAAGTAAACAAAAATAATCCAATAGAGTTATGATGTGAAATTGAAGACTAACCCTGAATCTACTCGAACATCTTTGGGAGAGGTCTCACGGCCATGAACGCATCCACCATCTGGTAAATTTTTGATGATTTGGTTAGTAGAAAAAATAATGATAAAATCTTGATGATCAAGTTCAAGACTGATTAGTTGTTGTTGTCAATCTTGAGCAAAATTGGTTTGTTTACCTCGTCAGTTACGAGAGCTCGAGCTTTGCGATGTCTTTCCACGATTTCTGTCAAGACTTCAGTGAGTCGTTTCTTTACTTCTCCGGTTAGCATTCTTCCCTCTCCATATTCCTAACATTGAACGATGACATGAGCAGAGATGAGAAATGGCTGTTTTCGCAGTTTTAAAAAGTTGTGTTCTGTTCTCGTTCTTACCTTTTTTATGTGTTCAAGTTCAGAATCATCTTCTAGGAAGAAGCTCAGGTACTTGATGGGTATGTCTACCTGTGAAAAGTAGAAACGAGGTTACAAGAAACAAAAAAAAAAAAAGACAAATGTAGCATTGGATCAATATCAATAGCATTCGGTATCAAGAAAACAGCTCCCGAGAATCCGCAAGTGATATGCTTCCCTTGGTCACTTAATTTCATATTGCAATTGAGATTAGGGAATCTCAAAGGTGGAAAGATTTGACAGTTCGCCCGCCAATAGCAACTCTAGCATCTAAACTAAGGAAACGTCATTTCCTAACTTTCAACTAAGCTCATATTACAGCGTAAGGAACAAGGTTGTGAGTTAACACTAGGAGAAAGGACGAAGCAAGGAATTTGGTACCTCGAGATTTGCTCCGAGTTCTCTATGCTTCTCTATGGAGTCTTGCCCACCACTAAATGCGTATCTGTTTATCTGCATACAGAACAGCACCAAGTTTGAATACCGGAAACAATTACCTGACTTCGTTACTTTAACGTTTGGAACTCAGATGCTGTTACAGGTAAGTAGCTAGGTCTTACTTACCCTATGCATTATTAAGATCAAGGTTTCTCAAAGGACATAATGGTTGGAAGGACTCAGGTGGTGAATATATGTGCAGAACCCAAAATGAATGGGAAGCAAATACTTCGGGAAACAAAACAAATTTACGGAACACACCTTGTTTTTAATTTCCTTTGCGGTATCAGTCACATAGATAGCAGAATTTGGATCACTAGCGGACATTTTTCCATTCTCTCCCTGCAAGAAGTGACTAAGGCATTCAGGACAAGGTATAAAGACATTTTTGTCACTTGCAATAGACTAGATTACTTAATAAAGCACTTGCCTGCAGAGCAGGAAAAAATGTTGACTCAATTAGAGCTGGCTTGCTGTAGCCTAATCGGGGTGCAACATCACGAGTCATCCTGAAATAAGGATCCTGAACAAACCAAAAGCACAGAATGAATATAATCATAAAATCAGCAAAAAAAACAGCATACATACATATCTATATATACATAGAACAGAAAAGGAGAAATTCTGATGGAACTTGCATCATTGGGAAAGAAAACAGGACAAGATCCAAAGAAATTGACAGCATACCTGGTCAATTGCACAAGGAATCAAGCAACGAAGATTGTCCTTGCCAGGGAACAGATGTGGGAACGAACTAGGAAAAGATGGAACTGCCTGCAAAATTACAAAGAACATTGTACTTCATTCAATACAACAGTCTATATACAATAGGATACATCCTCTTTAAACCAAGTATCACGTTTACACGATCCAACATCAAAAGAAAAAAAGACAGACCTGCACAGGAGGGAACCCGATTTTTCCGATATGATCTTCACCTGAAAAGCCGAAGATCCCTCTAACCTAGCAGAGAATAAAATATTAAAAGGAAAACCAGGAACACAAGGCAGTTATATAACATAGCAGCCACTTTCTGCACTATAAGGAGATATAAAGCATAATCACCTTATTAAGTGTAACACACTTGGCAACCTTCACCATATTTTTATAGAAAGCACTGTACACAAGGTTTTCACACATCGTCAGCCAGATAAACTATAGTGTAAGAAACAAACAGAAACAGAAGAGCATAAACAACTAGTTTCCGCCACAAATTTAAAATGCTACTTACCCGCCAACATAGTCGAAGTTGGAGAAAATGAACGTCTTTGTTACATCAAATCCACAAGCTATAATATCTTTTGCATTTTCTCTGGCCAGTCTTTGACTTTCCTCAACAGATATGTTTTTCCACATGCATTTTTCATCATCCGTAAGCTGTATAACAAGGGGAACCTTGAAAGCGTCTTGCAAATATCTGCGAGTTATGTCGAGTATAAAAGACAAGGGGAAATCATAGAAATTATAAGACAATAGCATCAGTATCGTTAAAATCACTTACTTTGTAAACATGAAAGGAATCAAATGTCCCAAGTGCAAAGCTTCTGATGAAGGTCCTCTTCCAGTGTAGAGATAAAACTTGTCCCCTCTCTCATAAGAGTCCAAAATCTCATTGAAATCCCTAAAAACCTCACAATCAAAACCCACAATAACAAGAACTCTACATGCACATCTACACAATCACAGAAGTTAGTTGAATTTCGAACCGGTGGGCGAAGAAGACACCACGGCGGAGGAAGACATGCGGTTGACGAGAAGTTAGTCTCTGAACACGATCAATCATCGGTTCATTGAGTCTCTGGCAGCCAAACATATCTATAAGCTTATCATAGTCAATTTTGCCGCCGTCTTTGGCGGAGACTTCCCATGGATTCACTACTTGCTCCGAAGATTCAGATTCTACCTCATCCTTCTTATCCACCTCCATCGCTACTGAGAAAACCTAGAAAGGAAACCAGATTCAAATGTGAGTAAAAGCGAATGAAACCTCCAACAAATAACAAACAAGCTATAAATTGAGCTGACGGCATTGTCATCTTTGATTATCTATATACTTATAGATTTTTGAGTAAGCAAAATCTGAAGTTTACAAGTACACATCTCAATACATTCTTAACTATATTCAACCTAAATCAACAATTTCTTGAGCTAAGATAAACAATAGAAGAGATCAGAACAGCAGAAAGTGAACTTCTAATACCAAATTCAAATCATCTCAAGCTCACGAATAAAGAACACAAATACAGAATCAATCAGTAAACACAGAAGATACGGAGAATAATTACCCAATTAAAACAAAAATTGAAACAACTCCAAACAAGAAGACTCCAGAGAATCAAATTCTAGGTATCAACCAAAAACGCCAGAAAATCAGAAATGACTCGAGCACCTATCTGGAGAAGGTTTAGAAAGCTAGGGTTTCGTCAAGGAATCAAAACTCTATGTACCTACAGACTTCCGAGTAATTACACGGCAGCAAAGATACGGCGACGGCGACGGCGACGGCGCGTTTGGGACTAAGCGTTGTACTAACTAATAGCGAATAACAAGTGAGGTTTAAATCATATGTTTATTATTATTTGAGTATCAAACTTTTCCATTTTAATCTATTGCACCCTAGAGTTTTGAAAACTACAAAATGCCCCTTCTAACAGACCTTAAAACAAAAAAAACTGAAATCCAAGGATTCAAAATCAAAATTGGAATAAGTAAAGAAAACTAAAAACAGTAAAAACTTATCTAAACTAAACTCAATTCATAAAACCTATCTAAACTAAACTTAATTCTTAGAAACATTTCAACTAACAATTGGTGCTCAAACTTAAGGCTGAAAATGTATATGGACCGTTCTTCTTCCCCATTCCATACCATACCATTTTGAAAATCAAATTCCATTAAAAGTTACTTTAAAAATGTTGAAAATAGCAGAATATTTCCAAGTTACTTTGAAAATGTTGAAAATAGCATAATAGTTCCAAAGTTTGTTTATTACAGAAAAGAATTGCTAATATTATTTTGTTTTGAAACAAAGTCTAAACGAACCTGAATTTTGTGGTGTATTCTCGGCTTTAGAAGGAGAATTCCAATGGTAAAATTTGATTGTTTTTAGTTGTGTATAAAATGAATGTTAGAGACACTCTTTTTTTATAGGTGAATGAGAGATGTACATTAGGGTTTTATTGGGGTTTTTGACATTTGTAATTGTTTTAATTATTAATAAAAATTTAATCAATTAAATTTAATGGTTGGACCTAAATTTATAGACCAAAAGATTTTTTAAACCAAACTCATAAATTCATTTTTTATTCACACTTTAAATCCAATTATTAAAATTTTGGGTCCAACATGCATTTCAATGACTTAAAACCCTTTGGTTGAACAGTAGCAAGTGCTCTAATGGTTGTTCCACCTTTTTCATCGTTATATGAGATTCATTTCCTCTTAAAAAAAAAAAACTCTTTGGTTCTTCATATTTTTCAATCTCTATCGATCAAAGATAGGACACCAAGACCAAGTGATTGGTCGTGTTTTATCATCTAGTTAATTGTTCTCTTGGATTTTCAACATTTTTCTCGTAAAAATATACATTTTATAAACATTTTATAAATATACACAAATTCATTAGTGCGTATAAAAAATATTCTTATTTCTATTATTTGTTTATTTTTGCAAAAAGCCCATTAAAAGTATATTTTCTCTAAATCCTATTTTTTGTCTTTAGGTTATCTTTCAATGGAAACTGTAGGATCTTAGACCATCTCCAACTCCATATTATATTTACTATTTTATGCTATTTTACATTCAAAACTTCTCCAATGAGATTTTATTTTCTATTGCAAAATAGTATTATGCTATTTTTGTCTCTATATTTGGAATGAAATATAGCATAATGCTATTATGCAATTGAACTTTTTTTATTTATAAATTAATCATTTATTTTGCAAATTATTTTAATTTAGCAATTATAAATAATTAGTTCAATAATGATTTACTTTATATTATTGATTAATAATAGTTTAATAATAGTTTAACATTTATCTTTAAATTTAAAATTTTAATATATATTTTTATTAATAAAATAAAATGACATGAAATATATTTCAAATAAATTTATTTTAAAAGTGCAAAAATAAAAAATAACATCAAATAAACTAGTGTAACAAAGATCAATGACTAAATGAATTAATATTCGGGTAAACCACTATTGAATCTACTTAAATCACCACAATATTGTCCAAATGAATCGGATTGATGCGGATCTTGTTGAGATTGTTGTTGTTCAGCTCTTTTCCATAAAATCCGTGTTTGTTCACTTTGAACATACGCACGAAGATTCAGATCATTTATTGAATTTAAATCTTCGAATAAAAATTTGTTTTCTTCCTTAAATTTTTTTGAAAGCATAATTCTTGTTTTGAATCTCCAAAATCTAGTGTGTTTTATTATTTTTATGCATGTTATTGTATTATTCTTAATATTATAATATAATTAAATTTAAAATANTGTTATTGTATTATTCTTAATATTATAATATAATTAAATTTAAAATATTATAATCCGTATATACTTTTAAAACATAAAAAATAAGTGGGTGAATTTGTAAAGTTTAAAGAAAATTTATACATATTTAGCAATTAATAATAAAATTTATACTAAAAAATGCAATGAACCATTAGAGTAAAACTCAATTGCATTTTGCAATTATTCTATTTTAGCACACAAAATAGCATAAACTATTGGAGATGCTCTTAATGACTATGCTGAAGATGTTAAAAGATGTTCAATTCCATTGGCTATTCAAATATTGGATTTTATGGCATCAAAATCATACTCTTTTTGTTCTATAATAGTTGATTTTGAGTTTTTTACACTAATTAAGAAATAATTAATATACATAATTTTTCAATAATTTCTCATAATCAATCATATCACAACCAATAATTTAAAGTAATTTAAGTTGCATTGAAATACATGTTGAACCCAAAATTTAATAATTGTATACTTTTAAAATTCAATTCAACTTAAAATAAAAAATAGATTTTGATACATAACTAGATTTTGACCCGTGCTAAATGCACGGATATATTTTATTAATTAAAAAAATTATAAGAATAAATTTTAAAAATATGTGGTAAAATTAATTATATTCGGTTTGATAATTAAAAATAAATCAATAAAGTTATAAATTTTAAAATATTTTTACATACACAGTATTATATTTGTAGTAGTTGATCTAATGTAATTTTAAAAATACACAATATCTTTTTTTTTAAATTAACTTTTACCTGGTTAATAAAGCCAATTTTTTTCTTCATCAAATTAGCATATAAAACCTATTATTTAAAAGAAATATATAATGTTAATAAA
>KE151693.1:18872-41226 GCA_000411095.1 Aethionema arabicum | reverse complement strand
TTTTAAAAAGAAAAAATATATAAATACATATATTATGTTTGGGAAATATAATACATATATTATGTTTTTATAATAATAGCAATATATATAATACATATATACATATGTATAATAAATATATATATATATAATATTTATTGTGACATATAACTAATTATATTTTCTTATATTTATATAATATCTTTTTATATAATAAATAATATTAATAATGTAGTATAATAATTATATTTTCTTTTTTTTAATATAATATTATATGAAATTATATTTATTTAAAAAAGAAATAACTAATAAATAAGTAATTTTGAATTTCCAAATTTGTCTTTATATGCAAATATTTTTTAATTAACTTGTAATGACATAAGTTGTAATTAAATGTTTATTTTGAGGGACCTCCATAAAGGTACTCCTCAAATAATATATAAAAGATTATGAAATTACTTACAAAAATGATTAAAAATTAATATTTTTATATTAACTTTTAATATTGAAATAATTAATTATATAAATAATGATAAAAAAATCGGTTAAAATATTTGAAATAATCTCTAGATATATTTTCATGTAGAGTACTTTAAAATTTTAAAAATATATAAATAATATTTTTCTCAATCAAATCAAATAACGATACAAAAATGATCGTGAGAAGTATAAATTACTAGGTTTGATGTCTCTGCTATGCAGGGGCAAATTACTCCAGAATTAAATATTGTATATTTTTAATTTAATCAATATTAAATATACACATTTTAAATAAATTAAAATTGGGTTCTGAGGAACAAAACCGGCTGGGTTCTCAGGAACAACACCGGCGAAGTGGTCTGCTGGGGAGCAAAGCGAAGACCTAACCTACTCTCACCGTTATTCACCGAAGCAGAAAGTCTCGTATGGGCAATCAGATCAATTCGACAATGTGGCTTCCGACGCGTCATCTTCGAGACGGATAGCAAGGAGCTAACCCTGGGAATCACGGAAGAAAATACGTGGGCATCTCTATCGATCATCCTCCAAGAAATTGAAGCCATGAAAAGAGATTTCGACCTATTTTTAATCCTTTACATTCCGAGGAACTCCAATCGAATAGCAGATAGCTTATCCAAACTTGCTTATTCATTCACCTCTTTTGAAGGTATCATATCGCCGACTATCCATCCAGGAATCGTCGATATTGTAAAGGAGGAATCCCCGAACTAATTCTCAATTTTAATCTAATAGTATTCTGTGGAAAAAAAAGAATAAATTAAAATTGGTTATATTTAAAATTTGGTTTAATTATTCAAGTAAATTGCTACTTAATTAAATAACAGAATAAAAACTCCAATTAATATTTTCAATGATACTTAATAAACTTCAAAAAAAAACATTTATAACGATATTTTATAAAATTTTAAAAAATAGATTAAACAATTATTTATAATGTGCAATACAAAAATATATTAAAAATTCATTTTGTTGATCATGATTCCAGAAAAATCTATAATTAGTTAGTGATTTTTTATGTATAAATGTAATTTCTTTTTCTATAAAAAAAATTAAAAGTGTTACTAATATTTTACTAAAAAAACAAATGAATTCTAATACCACCCTAGTTGTCTCTCTTATCTTCCACCATTGAACCAATATGTGCTCTTTCTTTTCTCCTCCTCGACTGCCACTTGCAAACATCGGTTTTCTCAGTAAACTCATCTAATCAATAAAAAAAATTATTTTTATGAAACAAAATTTGTTTTTGGTAAAGATGCTTAAATCAAAATTGATAAATAAAATTGATAAATCTATGAAACAAAATAGTTAAGAATTATGAGATGGAAAATAAACAAACATGTGTCACTCCATTTAGTGTTTAAAAAACTTGTAACAAAACTATGTTGTTTTTTTTGTTGATTTGGAAGGCTATCGTTGTTAATGGTGATGAAATCTTGTTGGTTAATTGTTAGAATAAATAATATTTTTTTTACCGTTAATATTTTATAAATAGTGGGTAATCGTGTGATGAGGATGAGTGGGATAGCTATAATCAAATTAATGTTTTTACGATAATATGTTAATTATTAAAATTATTAATTTTTTTCTTTTTATTAATTTCTTTTTAATTGTAACCGTTATTTTATCTCTCCTTAAAAATAAAGGATAATTTATTCAATTTAAAAAACTGTAATGAAAAATATGAGAAAAAATTATATTCAATTTAAAAATCTGTATTAAAAAAATATGAGAAAAAATGTGGTTGTGACACGTCATTTTTTAGTGACGTGTAAGAAAGAGATGCATATGACTAGCTCTCTCCCAACTTGTGAATTATAAATATAGGATTTTAAATAATCTGTATATTCAAAATATTTGATAATTTCGAAAATAAATAAATAATATTTTGATAATATATATACCTAATTTAAATATTTCATATAAATAATTTTAAATAATAACGATCCAACAATTTTTATAGANGCAATCACCACCAACACCGCAACCGCCACCAACACCGCAACCGCCACCAACACCGCAACCGTCACCAACACCGCAACCGCCACCTCCCCAATCATGATGATGGCCACCTCCGCCGCCATAAATTGCAGTTGCAGTTACAAAAGCTGTAGCGACGGCAGTTCCGGTGTAAAAATGAAGGCTTCCGTCTTTTGTACCGCTTTTTCTAGCGTTTACAATGTCTCTACGCGGTAGAGGCGGTTTTGTCTTTCCGTCTTTTGTACAACTATTTCTAGCGTTTACAATGTCTCTACGCGGTGGAAGCGGTTTTGTCTTTCCGTCTTTTGTACCGCTCTTTTTAGCGTTTTCAATGTCTCCATGCGGCGGAGGCGTTTTTGTCTTCCCGTCTTTTGTACCGCTATTTCTAGCGTTTTTAATGTCTCTACGCGGTGGAAGCGGTTTTGTCTTTCCGTCTTTTGTACCGCTATTTTTAACGTTTTCAATGTCTCCATCCGGTGGAGGCGTTTTTGTCTTCCCGTCTTTTGTACCGCTATTTGTAGCGTTTTCAATGTCTCTACGCGGTGGAGACGTTTTAGTCTTTTTGCCATTGTTGCAGCAATAGCATAAGATAAGAATTAGTGCGGTTAAAGCGACGGAACCACTCACAATCAGAGCAATTACATAACCTTTCATTATTTAATTTTCTATCAAATTGTTTGTAGTGTTACAAATATTTGAGCGTGTAGTTTATATAGACCTCCACATTCACAAAACAATAAAAAATAATATAAAATCTTATGACATAACCTATTATTTAAGATTGGATTCTAAAAGATACAAGAAAATAAAATGGAAATTTTCGCCTTATCATTATCAAATATGTGACGTTCTCATCTTTTTGATTAATTTGAGGATCACTTATAATGCTATTCCCGAGAGATTAATATTTTATTTTAAAATAAAATAATAACTTCGTTTAATTTTTTAATAACATATAAACATAATTTTTTATAGACAAATATTTATTTTTAATTTCAATTATCAAATAATATATAGATAACCATAATTATAACCATAAGATATCTTTAAATTTTAAAACTAAAAAATATAATATTTTTTTTAAAGATAATTATAGATTATTATAATATAAATAAATTTTAAATANTATAATATAAATAAATTTTAAATAATTTTTTTTGTATAAATACAAATCGAATAAAAAATTTATGTAAAATACCCTAATTCAATAGAGTTTTACAAATTTGCCCTAAAATATGAAGATATACCATTCATACCGAAAGTGTTTTGAATTATAACATTTTTCAAATCCCCATAAAAATCCACAAATTATTTTTGGAGATTAGTTTTTTTCTAGTAGCATATATTATAATTTTTACAAAACAAATAATTTTCTCTAATAGTGTATATTATAATTTCTTACCAAAACAAAATGTATTCTTAAAATCATTTTTCGCGTAATAATTAAATTTCCTTCGTTCGCGAAAAGAAAAATTAAATTTCCAATAGAATTTGACTACAAATACTACAAAAATATAATACCAAATTAAAACATTGTTATTTTTTTCATATATGAACAATAAATCGGTCACATTAGCTCATCATGTATGTTATATTTCACAAAAAGAAAAATTAAATTTCTAATAGAATTTGACTACAAATACTACAAAAATATAATACCGGATTAAACACTATAAATGGTCACATTAGCTTATCATCTCCGGATTATAAACGGGTCTACTAGCTAAAAAGTAAAAACACTCTTATTTTGAACTATATTTTTTTTTTAATATTTTGATTAACTTTTAAACCGGTCTCAGTATAAAAAAAAGCTTTTATCGTAGCGGAGAGTAATATGATAAGTAGCGTTGGTGTTGAAGTAAGGTTTATATTTAGAAATAGAAGCAGGAGTTTGGGAGTCTTTCCGTGCGTTTTCTTCCTCCTTCAAAGCGACGCGACGACGCCATTTCACCCACGGCTTCACTTCTCAGCTGAACATTTCTTCTTCCCTCTAATTAACCCTGTTTCGTCTTCTATCGCCGGATCTCTGACTGGGTAAAGCTCCATCTTTCTTCTTTACTGTCGGATCGCTATTTAGGGTTTTGTTATGATTTGGGTTCGTTTAACTCTAGGGAGTTGCCGGCTTTTTTTTCTCTTGTTCGCGGGGAATTTAGCTCTGTTAGCTGATTTTACGAAGGGTTTTTGTATGCAGAGCTTTGTTTAAGCTGTTTCGAACGGAATTTTGCCGATTCTATTTTTGATTTCTCTGTCACTATGAGAAGAAGGAGCTAATTTGTTTGTCTTCCTCCAAATTTCTCCCCTCGGGGTAACCCATTTCTAAAAACTTTATTTCTCGCGAGAATGTTTCAGTAGGCTGAAACGGAGTCAGATATTGCCAGTGATGAGATGACTCAGGATGTTGTAATTTTTGCTCCATTGGCTTTGCTTGCATTTCTGTTGTTCTTTATGTGTACATCTGCTAGCTAAGAGCTAGTAATTTAGGTGGTGAGCCGTTTTATATCTGTAAGACGAGTCCCTGGATTTCGTGGTATTAAACGTGCTTGGATATAATCTGGCTTTGATGTTACGTGTTTTTTGGCTGGAAATCATATTGTTCTATCTTCATATATATATATATATATATATATATATATGTGTGTAGATTTCTTTTTATTCTCACTTGTATGATTAATACTTGCTTGCTCAGTGATGCAGGGGTTTACGTGATGTACAGACTGGTGTGATTTAACTAAGATGACATCTTCACATAATATTGAATTGGAGGCAGCTAAGTTCCTGCACAAGCTCATTCAAGATTCTAAAGATGAACCTGCAAAGCTTGCAACAAAACTTTATGTGGTTCTGTATCTTAACCTGGTGCATCCGCATCTGTGTCTTAAGATTTAATCCTGTGTTTGATTAAATCTATTATTTTCATTACTCTAGATATTACAGCACATGAAAACCAGTGGAAAGGAGCACTCAATGCCATACCAAGTCATATCAAGGTAATACTTTGCTAAAAAATACTTGTCATTCGTCAAGGACATAAGACAAAGTCTGGATGCAGTCACATTCTTATGACACCAGAAAGTGGGGTTGCATCTTACTGAATAAGTTTCTGTAGCCTTGATCTAACTCAATACTCTTGTGGTTTCCTTGTTTCCAGAACATGTCTTGATTTAATAGCAAAAAAATGGTCTGCTGGGTTTTATTACATAGGCTTTTGTGGAAGTGATATTCCAGTTGCAATTTGATCCTTATGAACATACACTCACTTGGCCTAGTATGGCACTTGATTGATTGTTGGTGATGGTAAACTGGAACATCTCTGTCTGTACAGTTGAAATTTCTTCCATTTCTTGTTTGGTGCTATTTATGTTCTTCAAAATGTTTTCAAGAGTTAGATCGCATACTTAGTTTAGTGACGATCTTCATCCTTAACCTCATCTCGTAATTCTGGGATATTTTAATCGTACTACATGTTATTTTGAGTGTTTCATCCTAAAACTGTTTCTTGTGCTGTTTAGAATTACCACTCCTGCTTTTTAATTTTAGTTGTACTGATACGATCTTTATAAAAATCCAAGGGCGATGGAGACCGTCGTCAATCAACATGGTCTTGACATTGAAGCTCTGAAACCATCTCGCGTTCCTCACACTGGTGGTACCCAAATGGAAGATTCCGGGTCTGCACATTTGGCTGGTAGCTCCTTTTATCCTCTGTTGGTTTAATTAAGTTTTGTTTATGATGTCCATATTCTTGCGCTGGTCTTATTGTTTGGTTAAGTTTCTGCAATCACCTGGAATACAGGGTCTTCCCAAGTGGTTGGAGTTAGCAACGAGTCCAAAGCAAGTCTAGTTGAAAATGAGATGTCAAAATATGATGCATTCACTTCTGGTAGGCAGCTTGGTGGATCAAACAGTGCATCACAAACCATTTACCAGGGGTCCGGAACTCGAAGTAATAGATCCTTTGATCATGAGAGCCCATCCAGCTTGGATTCTAAGTCAGGAAATTCTCAATCTCACGATAGGAGTGAAACAATGAATCAAATTGATGTCAAGTCAAGTGCGAAGAGAAAGAGGGGCGACTCATCATTTTCATGGGAGCAAAATGTGGATAACTCTCAAATATTTGATAGTCACGGGACAGTTGATGATCAGACTGGAAAAGCAGGCAAAGTGGAAATGCCTGGTAATTCAGGTAGGGATATATTCTATAATATGTTTTGTCAAGAATGGTTCATATTTTCTTAAATTAAGAAACACAACGTTGCAGCTTTATATTTTGTTTTTCATGCATGCGGCTAACTGGTTAGTTTCATCGTATTTTTATGGTCAATAAAAATCAGGTGACATTGAGAATTTGCATGTTGGGCTGCCATCAGATTCATACACGACTCCGCAGGTAAATTCTCAAGTGCATACCTTTTCGCTTTCATTTTGTTGAGCATCATTGGATGTAAGTTCTTACGCGGTAGGACTTTGTGCTGATCTTGTTTCAATACACATAACATTTTTGAAGTATACATGAAAAAAGACAGTGCCCACTGTATGATGACTTATTTGCCAAAGTATATGTCTCTATTTTTATTTTTACTGTTCTTTTGTTAAAATAATACCTGATTTTCTATATGAGCTTTTCATCTTACATGCAGTCATTCTCGCAAATTTTCATTCTCTTACCGAAGTACCCAGGATGGGATTCATTCCATCTTCATGCAACGTGTTCTTTTTTGTGGCAGGGTGGCTGGCAAAACAGTGAACTATCAGCAATTAGGCCTCCAGCTCATAGAGATACTGGAAAATCTGTTGCAGCGGAGAGCTTAATTCCTTCTGGTCCACTTTTTAAAGAGCAACAATTGAAGCAGCTTAGAGCCCAGTGCCTTGTGTTTTTAGCTCTCAGGTATTTTAGAGTCTCCTAAACTCTTTTTTAGTTAATTCAATGCAATTGTTCAGTCGATTAACCCTCGGGTTGATTTCCTTCTCTCAGAAATGGTATGATGCCAAAGAAACTGCATATAGAGATCGCCCTTGGAAATATATTCCCCAAAGATGGTAATCATTTGTTCTCCCTTCGGTAATTTGGATAGCCATTTTCTTCGTGCTTTCTCTCAATATAAATTCCCTGTAATGCAGATGGTTTCCGCAGAGAACTGTCTGACCAGAAAGGAAGAACACATTCTTTTAGCGAATCAGGTAGCATTCACGAAGTTTCTGCTCCATCAGCAAGAATGGATAATCCCACTGGAAGATTGGCTGAAATGGATTTGTCATCAAAAGAAACAGGGATGTCAAGACTAGGGGACAAAAATTTCTCAAATACTATATTTCCTGACGGACAAAAGCTTCTTCTATCATCTAGAATTCCAGACTCTCAGGCAGAAAATCAGGTTTCTGTTAGTCATTCAGAGCTGGCTTCTTCTTCAGGTGGTCTAACCAAACACACGCCGGCAGAGATGGTGGGTTGGGCTGGAATTATTAACAGTAATGACCTATCAACTTCTGCTGTCCAACTTGACGAATTATATACTTCGGGTCAGTGGAATACTTTAGATGAGTGAATTGTTGATTATATGTGTTTTTCCCTTTTCGAGAGGAGAATCTTAAATAAATGTGGTTGATATTCTTCAAACATGGATATGTGGTACATTTGCAGATCAAGAGGAAGGTAACGTGCAACTGTTGCCCAAGTACACAATGTCACAGAAGTGGATTATGGATCAGCAGAATAAGAGACTTTTAGTTGATCAGAGTTGGGCTCTTAAACAGCAGAAAGCAGACCAAGCAATCGGTGCACGGTTTAATGAGTTGAAGGTCTCTCTCATGTCCCTTCTTTTGTCTCACTTTTTTGTTCAGGGTTTGTGACTTTTTTTATGAGTGATTGATTTTTTTGAGTCGTGAATTTGATGCATTAATCGTGTTATTTGAAACAAATCATTGATTATATGTTACTATCTATCTCTGAATGTAGATATGCATGTTATCGTGAGTCTTGAACTCTACCCACTGGGGCTGACTAAGGCAGCCCTTTAATCGTGCTAATGTGCTAACTTTGTTGTCATTGTGATAGATAATTGAAGCTGTGTCAGGCTTGCATGGCCTCAATTGTGTCATTCATTAAGGGATATTAATCTGATTCAGTTAAAAGATCACGTCAATTGTTTTGCTTATGCTGTGCTTTTGCCTCTCTTTCACATTTGAAGTAGCTTCTAGGTTTATCTTTTTCAGTATTGGGTACTTTTTCACGAAACAGGCTTCACGTTTGACTTAAACTTTCTCTACTGTGTCCGTACTTAAACTTGCTGTACTTGTGCCTGTGCTATTGCTTCTCTATCACATTTGAAGTAGCTTCTAGGTTTATTATTTTCAGTATTGGGTAATTTTTCACGACACAGCCTTCACATTTGACTTAAACTTGCTGTACTTTTGTCCGTACTTTAATTGGGCTCCTCTACTGTTATTTTTGGATCTAGATGATGCTAATTTACGTTTCATAACCTGCAGAAATCTGTTAGTTTGTCGGAGGATATATCTACTAAGACTAAGAGTGTAATAGAGCTGAAAAAGCTTCAGCTGTTAAATCTTCAACGACGTCTGAGGAGGTAACCGTATGCTCCTAGCGACTTTTTTGCTTAATGAAGATGTTTCAGCGTCTTCTTCTACTTATGATAAGCTTACAGGACATACAACTTGTTAGATCATCTCACAGCTGCTAGTGCGTTGTTGATTTGTTAATACAGCGAGTTTCTTTACACCTTCTTCAAGCCTATTGCAACTGATGTTGAGAGTCTAAAGTCATATAAGAAACATAAGCATGGCCGGAGAATTAAACAGCTTGAGAAGTATGAGCAGAAGATGAAGGAAGAGCGACAAAGGAGAACTCGTGAAAGGCAGAAGGAGTTCTTTGGGGAGATAGAAGTTCACAAGTATGCGCAATTTTTTTTCTTTCCATACCCGTTCTTCTTTTTATCCACCTACTTCTTGTTTCCTTTGGAAGCTAAATAGAATAGAATAGAATAGAATAGTAGATATGTATAAATGTTTCAAACTTAATAATTTTGGTTGAAACCTTGCTCCAGGGAAAGGCTGGAGGATATGTTCAAAGTTAGGAGAGAAAGGTGGAAAGGTTTCAATAGGTATGTGAAGGAGTTCCACAAAAGAAAAGAACGCTTTCATCGTGAGAAGATTGACAAGATTCAACGGGAGAAGATTAATTTGTTAAAGATAAATGATGTGGAGGGTTATCTTCGAATGGTGCAGGTTTGGTCTCTGAACTGAATTTGGAAGTTCTAGGGTTAAGTTGCTTCTTCTATGCTGTAATTAGATAAATTGGTCAATATATAGGATGCCAAGTCAGATCGAGTGAAGCAACTACTCAAAGAGACTGAGAAGTACCTTCAGAAACTTGGATCCAAATTACAGGAGGCAAAATCTTTGACCAGTCGATTTGAGAACGAGGGAAATGAGACACACGTGTCAAATGCTGTCGAGGATGAAACTGCAGTTGAAAATGAAGATGAGAGCGACCAGGCAAAGGCATGCCACCTTTCCTAAGATTTCGTTTTCTTTGTGCATTCTTCCTTCTGTTTCTCATGTGATTAGGATCTTTATGCTACACAGCACTACCTGGAAAGCAATGAAAAGTACTACTTAATGGCTCACAGGTAAATGTTTCTGCATCCATAATTACTGGCCAACATAATACAAAGTGATGTTCTAGTTTCATTGCTTTCTGATCATATGTGAATTTGCCATCCTTTTGCCTCCGCTTTTTATCTGAAGAAGTGGTTATATCTTTTGTAAAATAATTTTATATTGGAACATCTTTCCACATCCTTCGACTAATAAGAAATTGTTTTTGCAGTATAAAAGAAAATATTAATGAACAGCCAGCTTCCTTAAAAGGTGGAAGATTAAGAGAGTAAGTGCACCATACACGCCTTTCTGCATCTTGTAGCTAGGTATTTGAGTACATTCTAGTTTTTAGCTAGAACATGTCATGAGTTGTTTACCACTTCAAAATCTGACTTTTTAGGTACCAAATGAATGGCCTAAGGTGGTTGCTTTCTCTGTATAATAATCACTTGAATGGCATTCTTGCTGATGAGATGGGTCTTGGAAAAACTGTTCAGGTATTAAATGCCACTCCAATTGGTCTACATTTTAGTTTATTTTGAATTGTTTTTAAGACGCATTTGTTGCATACGTTGTATCCCTTTTTGCAGGTTATTTCGTTGATCTGCTATTTGATGGAGGCAAAAAATGATAGAGGTCCCTTTTTGGTTGTCGTGCCATCCTCGGTTCTACCTGGATGGGTGTCGGAAATTAATTTCTGGGCACCGGGAATTCAGAAAATTGTTTATTGTGGACCTCCTGAGGAAAGACGCAAATTATTCAAGTACTGAGCGGGAAATTTTTCTCTGTTGTTCAATATTTCTCGGGCATTAAGAGTTCACTATCTCCCTTCTTAATGCAGGGAGCAAATTGTTCATCAGAAGTTCAATGTCCTTCTGACAACTTATGAGTATCTGATGAACAAGCATGATAGACCTAAACTAAGCAAGATCCACTGGCATTATATTATTATTGACGAAGGACATCGCATAAAGAATGCATCTTGCAAGTTAAATGCAGACTTGAAACACTACATTAGCTCCCACCGACTCCTGTTAACTGGGACCCCATTGCAGGTACATTTTCCTCTCCTTCTCTGTTCATCTTGATATTGATGAATATACTGATTTCACTTATCTTTTGGGTCGCTATTTTCTGTTGTTGGCATTGCTCACCATCTTAGTGTTTTACATCTCTTTTAGAACAACCTGGAAGAATTGTGGGCTCTGCTTAATTTTTTACTGCCTAATATATTCAACTCGTCAGAAGACTTTTCACAGTGGTTCAACAAACCGTTTCAGAGTAATGGGGATAATTCTGCTGAAGAGGTAGCATTGATTGTTTTTGTTAGTCAAATAATAATTGGCATTCTAATCGTAGACAGTGTGGTATTCCATCCGACTAGGCATTGTTATCAGAAGAGGAGAATTTACTTATCATCAATCGTCTTCACCAAGTTCTTCGACCATTTGTGCTGCGGCGGCTGAAACATAAGGTTCATAGCATAATATCTCCCAATAGAATAATGTTATACGACTTTTTTGTAAATTCCCTTCCTCTACATTTTTTTGTAAATTCCCTTCCTCTACAACATAGCATAATATTATTTTCATTAGTTAGTGATATGGAAGGATATCGGCATTAGATGTATCCATCCCAGCTATTTTCTCAAGTTTTGTTTAATTATATCAACTAAATTATATTGGTAGGTGGAGAATGAACTTCCTGAAAAGATAGAGAGACTCATACGGTGTGAGGCGTCTGCGTATCAGAAGCTATTGATGAAGAGGGTTGAGGATAATCTGGGTTCACTTGGCAACGTTAAGGTGCTGTTTTCTTGACATAATGCCAGTTTTGTAATAATGTTGAGTTAGTTCTTACTTCATTTTCTTTTTACAGTCACGTGCAGTGCACAACTCAGTAATGGAGCTTCGGAATATTTGCAATCATCCATATCTCAGCCAACTTCATTCAGAGGAGGTATAAATTTCGTTCTCTTGGAAATGTTTTACATTAATGCAAAGAATTCCTGTTTAGGCCACCAAGGAAAATCCTGAAGAAGGGTCTACGTTGATCACTTTCTGCAGGTCAATAGCTTAATTCCTAAGCATTTTCTGCACCCAATTATAAGATTGTGTGGGAAGCTTGAGATGTTGGACCGACTCTTGCCCAAACTCAAAGCAACAGACCATCGGGTAATGATTTTTCTCTTCTCTATCATGGTAGTAGAATAATTTTGATGGTTCAATACTCTAAAAAATACATTGGATATTGGAGCCATATTACAAGATTCCAAGCAATGTCCTTAAGTATCTTGCTATCCCTCGCCTTTCAAGGATAGCTATATGTATGTCACGAAAACTAATTTAAATTTGCCCTTTTTGGCATGAAGCCATACAATATTTGGGAGTGCAGTGGATATTATATCAGATAACATTATTTTATTTTACTTATGCAACTCCAATGGTTCCATGATTTGTAACTCTGCTGCATGTAAGCCTATTTGATTGCAGAAGCATATAAATGGTTGTCATTTTTTTGTTTTTTGGTATGAATTCCTCCAGGTTCTCTTCTTCTCCACAATGACTAGGCTTCTTGATGTTATGGAGGATTACCTCACCTTCAAGGGATACAAATACCTTAGGTTGGATGGGCATACATCTGGTGGTGATCGTGGTGCTCTTATAGACGGCTTCAACAAGCCAGATTCACCATTTTTCATATTTCTACTGAGGTATGCAATATTTCACGACCGGGATTTGTCAAGCTATAATAAGCTTTATAAGAATGATTCACACGAAACCTTAACACATATTGTTGGGATCGTAATTACCAGTAAAAAAAAATGCTCAGTCAACTTTTGGCGGTCATACTTAAGTATTTGTGATACTCAAAAGTATTTGAATGTGATTGCTGAATCGTTCATGTGAATTCAGCATACGGGCTGGTGGAGTAGGAGTTAATCTTCAAGCAGCTGATACTGTGATAATATTTGACACCGACTGGAATCCTCAGGTTAAGCACAGCATTCCCTCACATCAAGTTATAATTGAATGCTGTGGACGTTTGGAATTTGAGGAGCTTCTATTTTATAATTCAGGTTGACCTACAAGCTCAGGCAAGGGCTCACAGGATTGGCCAGAAAAGAGATGTACTAGTTCTTCGTTTTGAAACGGTTAGTATATATATTTTTTTTTTTCAAAGGATATCAAATGCTAGAAAAGTAATATGTTTGTCTGGCATCCTTGATGTAGTGGATTGATTCTAAATCTATGGTTGTTTATCATGACTTAATCTGTAGGCTTTGGTTGCACTAATTCGTGCTCTTCTTTGTCCCTTTGCACTGGTTTGTAACGCTTAGTTTAAATCTTATGAACTATTTTGTCTTTCGTTCTTCCTTGTATCCTAAGGTGAATACGGTCGAGGAGCAAGTGAGAGCTTCAGCCGAGCACAAGCTTGGAGTTGCTAACCAGAGCATAACCGCTGGTTTCTTTGACAATAATACGAGGTGAATTGAGTGACTTCCCTTAAGTACTATCTACAATCTTTCTAATGTTCGTAACTTTTTTTTTCTTGTAATAGTGCTGAAGATCGCAAGGAGTATTTGGAGTCCCTGTTGCGTGAGTCAAAGAAAGAGGAAGCTGCTCCAGTGTTGGACGACGATGCCTTAAATGATCTTATAGCTCGAAGGTGGCTGCCGTTGTATTGTTTCCTTTTAGCCTATTTACCTGTGCTCGTATTATGATTTCATGATACCCTATGCAAAACATGATTTTTAGATTATCATGGTCGTTTGGTTCCTTAATTTGCACGCTATGATTACGGCATACAGGTTTGTACAAAGTATAACTTTTTAGACAGTAAACTAGGTATATGCTAAGGCATCTATCCACAAAATTTTCTAGTGCATATAATCTACTGGTTATTTGCATGTATTGTTGTTGAATGATAGCTAGGAATTCTGTACTCTTCTTGGATGGACTGCTTTTTATTCCATGCATCTTTAGATTTCTTTCAACTGTATTGCAGATCTGACATTTTTGTTGCCTTTCTAGGGAGTCGGAGATTGATATTTTTGAGTCGATCGACAAAGAAAGGAAAGAAAATGAGATGGTACGCTTGTTCTTAACAGTTCTTTTTGATTTTTTGTTAAGGTTTTATGATTTTAGCTGAACAGCTATGGCCCTGCAGGAAACATGGAAGAACTTGGTGCAGGGGCCAGGGTCAAATAATTTTTCCCCTATACCACCTATTCCCTCTCGCCTTGTTACTGAAGATGATTTAAAATTATTATATGAAGCCATGAAAATAAATAACATCCCAATGGTCCCAAGAGAATCCAATGTTGGCATGAAGAGGAAGGGTGGTTCGGCAGGAGGCTTAGATACTCAGCACTATGGAAGAGGGAAAAGAGCAAGAGAGGTTTGTCTAGTAATCTTTTCTTAATAATCGATCTTCCTTACTGAGTATGGTCCTACTGGTAGCATCTTTGCTTATGACATTCGATTGGCAAAATTTGAATTTTGTAAGGTTCGATCTTATGAAGAGCAACTGACAGAGGAAGAGTTTGACAAGATGTGCCAGACAGAATCAACCGATTCACCCAGGGGCAAGGAAGAAGGAAACGAAAAGAGTGTGGCAGATGATACATCAAATCTGGCTGGAAACACTAGTGATACAGTACTCCCTACATCTCCGGCATTGGCACTGACTTCACAACCCGTGGAATCTCTACAGATATTACAGCAGCCAGTGCAAGAAGTAATGGAGCCTGTAAAACGAGGCCGTGGTAGGCCAAAAAGAGCTGATAAAAATCTGCGTCATTTATCTGTTCCTGGCAAGACACAGGCAACAGGGGATGCTAGACCATCAAAAAATATTGGTTCTGATTATGCTGTCCCCGGAAAACAGGAAACAGCTACCCATCCTAGTTCGTCTCTTCCTCCTACTTCACCTGATTTATCTGTTCCTCCTGGTTTTCAATCATTTCCAGCCAACAATTCTGCTCCAATGCCAACTAGAGGTCGGGGCAGGGGAAGAGGCAGGGGGCGTGGAGCAGGAAGGGGAAGGAGAGCGGAAGGTGTGTTGCAAGGTGCTGACAGTTCTATAGGTATTGAATCAAAGATGCATCCTATGAGTACTCAGAGAACCGATGCTGCTGAATCTCGTTCAGTTGATCCCTTAGCCTCAAATTCAGTTCTTGGGCCTGCCTCTGCAACTGAGATTAATGCAAAAATCCCTAAACCTATTGAAGGAAATACTTCAAATCCTGACGCAGATCCTTCCACACATCCAGATACTACTACAGTGCAGTCTTCTCCTCTTGTGCCCCAGCAGGTGAAAAGTTCTCAGTTCATGGGAAAGAAACCAGATGAAACAGCAGATATTCATTTAGATGCACCACCTGGTTTTGGTTCTGAATCAAATGTTCAATCGGTAAATATAATGGATGATCCCCTGAGGAAAAAAACAGCTGCCATGAAAAACAAGCCTGCTACTTCAGATGTGAGAAATATCCAGCGTCCAGGTTTTCAGAAACATCCAATTGCCCCTTTAAGCTCTACTAGTTCTACTGCTTTAGGTATATAACTTGCACGTCGCTTTATAATTTTTGCATGTGTGCATGAGAAGATACTCATAATCATTTTTGGCATGCCATAACCCAGGTCAAAGTCACAGAGCTCTCCCTTCTGTTTCTGGTGGATCTGAAAGTCCTTCAATAGCACCAGATGCTAATCAATCAATGATTTCCTTACCTGTTTGTTCTACAGTTGAAGGTACAAATATTTGAAGCATCAAACTTTTTTTAACTTGCTCTGAATTCTCAATGTTTACACTCATGTACCATCATCTTAACAGCTCAAGAAGCTAACGTTGTTTCTCCTACCGGAACCATGCCTGTTAAGAGGAAAGGCCGCAAGATGCCAAGCAGAGGAGAAACTCCTAGACGCCGAGGAAGGAGGCATGTTCAAGCTTTACCTGCTGCTGACGGCTCTTCTGCACCAAGTACAAATTTAACATCGCATATGGAGGTCAAAGTTGGTGATGTATCAGGGACCAAAACTATGCCAGTTGGAAATAAGTGCGAATCTGTTGCCCAAGAACAAACCCATATCAGTCAGTTAGTTGGAACCGATACTGTAAGTCAGGAAAGAAGAAAAGAAACTACAGGTACCGGTGGTTCTACAAGGAAACAAACTGCTGATGTGACTGATGTTGCTCGTGTTATGAAAGAGATCTTTTCAGAGACTTCCTTGTCAAAACATAAAGTCGGGGAGACTTCTGAAACAATGGGAACAAATGAGCCTGAGGGAAAGTCCCCGGGTAAGATGGCCAAAGAAGATAATATAATCCAACCTGCTGAGCAACAGTCGAGAGCAGCAACATCTATTTCCGATAGTTCTGTCATAAAAGAAACTGCTGGGTCTTCAGTGATGATTGATGAGTTTATCAAAGCTTCATCTGACACTAAATCTTCTGTCTCTCAATCTGTAGATATAACACCGCAAGGTACTATGCTCATTGGCTCAGAAAGCTTCGTTGGTGAAGAGTTGGTTGAAGTGAGCCTGAAAGTACCAACATCAGCTGATCCAAACCTAGGAACAGCTACGTCTGTTTCCAAAGTTTCAGAAGAAAATAAAGTTTCTGATTCCTCTTTAATGGTCAATGAGATTGTAAAACCTTCAGAAATCCCGATGAGCAAGGATTTGGTTGAGAACAGCAAAGAAAGTCAGCTGTTAGTGTCTCCAGATGATGGTCATGCAAAAAGTTTATCACCTTCTAATGGTGATTTCGTTGAGGCTTCTGACAAACAGGCGGGACCATCTATAACACCTACAATTTTTCCCGAATCAGTGAAGATGACTGAAAATGTATTTGGAGTGACATCAAAGAAGTCGTTGGAAACTGTTTCAACTTTTTCTGCTCATGATATTGAGGATACCAAAATGCCTCCAGGATCCGATGGACAAGGTCCTTCAAATGAAATTTTGTCTTCTGAAATTCATAAATCTTCTGGTATGGATATGGATATTCAGATAGCTCCTACTGGCTCCAGTGATGCTGCTGCTTCTGGAAAAGCTGAAACAATTCCTGTAGGCTATGGTTTGAATTCTCCATCTGGTGTTTCGTTTGAAGGACCTATTGCAGACCAGGTTGTGATGGGTGAGGCTTGTTCTGATCTTACGAATGCAGAAGCTTCATACGGCCCAAACAAAGAGGAAAAGCTCGTCTCTGATATTCCTCTCACTGTGTCTGATGAACTGATAGGATTGGTTGCAAACAAGGATGGTGACAATGAGTTGCCTATGGTTGTTGGGGATGCTGAGAATGATCTTGCCAAAATTCCTGGTGCTGAAGTAGATTCTTCTGTGATGCAACTCTCTTCAGGAAATGTTATTGGTGCTGGTTCGCCTTTGGCCAATCGCTCTCCAAATCAGCTTGTGGAAGAACAATTGTTTCAAGAGGGTGAAGCCACACAAAAAAGTCATGATGACACAAGCCGTGTGGATGCAATCTTGGCTGAAGAGACAATGTCTTCAACAAGATGCATTCAAGCGGAGTCTATTGCATCTGTGTCAACAACTGAAGAGCATCTTCCTGAAGAACAGCAGGAAACAGATCGCTCTGTTGAAGCTATGGATGAAAAACTTGATGGTGATGACAAGGTGAATACCTGCTTGATTCCAGTAGAACAAAGGAATGTGTGTTCCAAAGTTGGGGATCATAAGCTTGAAACAAAGTCTGAGGAATTTCAAAGATCTCCTAGGAGAACTGATGGAATTCCACATGTAGATGTCAAAACTTCTGATACTGAGAATCAGACAGTTAAAGTAGATGAAGCACAAAGTCAAAGATGTGAGAGTTTGAAGGATCAGATGTGCGATTTTGGACCAAGTTCAGTTGAAACTCAACCACCTATGCTGCAGAGTGTTGAATTGCCAAATGTTGAACAAAAGGGTCATTGTAGCATTGACACCCAAGGGCTGGTTGAAATTACTAGCACTGACAATTCTATCTCCCTTGTTGATAAAGGTTATGGGAGCCCTCTATCTGACTCTGCTAATACAGAACAAGATGCTGAAGAATCTGTTTCGACTCAAGTTATTGACAGTAAAGAATATGGTGACGAAATTAATACGACTGACACACTGATGGAGGCTGACGATGATGAAAAACTTCAAATAGGTTGTTCGGTTGAGACTGAGAAGCAAGAAGAACCTCTTCTGTCCAGTATATCCAAAGATGATGCAAACCCTGCCCTTCCTGAGGAGGTAAAAGACAGCAACAAAGGAATCGAGTCAGCAGGGAACCTTCTTGTTTCTTGTTCAACGGAAGTGATGGGACCTGAGGGGTTTGAATCAACAACAGTTTCGGGCCATTTGTCAGAAGATCAAGCAGGTATTCCTTTGGTTGGTAGGACAGTTTTTGGAAATGTGCAAGAAAATGTGGCTGCGCCTGTATCGCCTCAGGAAGTAGCCCAGAACATTGTGCTTTTCCAGGCTGAGGAAAATAGTACTACTGTCACTGTTGGCCGCTTATCCGGGACACCTTCTGTCGAGCCTGAGGATGAGAATGGCCATAACTTGTCACAGCGTGATTTGCATTCAAACTCAGAAATCGTTGAACTGATGAATCCAAGAGCTCAATTGTCTCTGGAGCATGGGGTAGAGATAAGCTCTGGTATGCTGACAAATTTATCAGCTAATCTCCACGACCCTTCTGGCTTGGTTGAGCAAAAGGATAATGACGATGTGATCAGTGGGATGAAAGAATCCAAAGATCTTGAAGTTGATGAAGTCGATCAAATTTGCAACACAGTTGTACCTGAAGAACAGAAAACCGGATACATTACGCAAAGAAAAGAACACAAAGACCTTGAAGCTGGCGAAGATTATACTTGCACTAGTGAGACAAGTACTGCTATGGACGTAGATGCACCAGCTGATGTCCAGCCCTCATTGGTTCTGACAGTTGAGCAAAACAAATTTGAAGAAAAAGAACAAGTTGAAACTGTTGGATGTGAGATAGCTGCTAAAGTCTCTACTGGATGTTTGTCAGAAGCTCAGGCTCAATTACATTCCTCCGAAGAGCCAGGGGGTGGTATGCACGCTCATTCACCCGATGCTACATCGTGTAGCATGATGGTGGTGGGGGAAGCAAGGGACTGTAAAACCGAGGGCAGCAAATCAGAAGTTAGTGGTGAAGGTACAGACTTCCCTTTATCTATCCAAGTCGAGGAAGAAAAGGTCGAGAACCCACTGGACAAGGAAAATAGGCTTGATGGTGAAGGCAGCAGTACAACCATTTCTCTTCAGCCAGAGTATTTGTCCAGGAACCTAGACGCATCTGTGGAGCTCACACAGATGGGGATAGAAGGTGATGCAAGTTTGCATTCTGAAGATAATGTGGCGGTTGGTGGCTTGAGTGAAAGAGAAGAATCAAAGGGTCAACCAGAACATTTGTCTTCAGCATTGGGTTCCGAGGAAGAGAACAAGGGAGTCTCCCCAACAGAGAATGCAATGGAAGAGGATTTGGTGGAGCCACAACCTAAGGGCAACTCAGGATCAGATATTGAGGAAGAGAATAAGGGAAGTTCCCTAATGGAGGAGACTAGAGTAGAAGAACCAGAAGAGTCAAAGATCCACCAGGCTGTTCTCGAACCAGCTCCACTAGAGAGTGCAATGGTAGAGGACTTAGAGGAGCCACAACCTAAGTGCGACTTAGGATCAGATATTGAGGAAGAGAATAAGGGGAGCTACCCAATGGAGGAGGATACTAAAGTGGAAGAACAAGAAGAGTCAAAGATCACCCATGCTGCTCTAGATTCAACACCACCAGAGAATGCAATGGTAGAGGATATGGAGGAGCCACAACCTAAGGGCAACTCAGAATCAGATATCGAGGAAGATAAGAAGGGAGTCTCCCCAATGGAGGAGACTAGAGTAGAAGAACCAGAAGAGTCAAAGATCAGCCATGCTGCTCTCGATCCAACACCACCTGAGAGTGCAACGGTAGGTGACTTGGAGGAGCCACAACCTAAGTGCATTTCAGGATCAGATATTGAGGAAGAGAATAAGACAAGCTCCCCAATGGAGGAGGAGACTAAAATGGAAGAACCAGAAGAGTCAAAGGTCAGCCATGCTGCTCTCAATCCAACACCACCAGAGACTGCAATGGTAGAAAATTTGGTGGAGCCACAACCTAAGTGCGACTCAGTATCAGATATTGATGAAGAAACCAAGGAAAGCTCCTCAACGGAGCAGACTAAAGTGGAAGAACCGGAAGAGTCAAAGATCCACCAAGCTGCTCTCGAACCAACACCACCAGAGCATACAACGGTAGGCAACTTGGAGGAGCCACAACCTAAGTGCATCTCAGAATCAGAAATTGAGAAAGAGAATAACGAAAGTTTCCCACCAGAGCAGACTAAAGTGGAGCAACCAGAAGAGTCAAAGCTCGACGAGGCTGCTCTCAATCCAACACCATCAGAGAATGCAACAGTAAAAGATTTGGAAGAGCCACAACCCAAGTGCACCACAGGATCAGATATTGAAGGAGATAGTAAAAACTGTGTAGAAACTAGCAAGTCAGCTGCAACGGTTGACATGGATCCAGAGGCAGGAAGCTCCATCTCTGTAGCTATTGAAGAAGGTTCTATTCCAGCCACTGAAGAGAGCAAA
This sequence comes from Aethionema arabicum, assembly GCA_000411095.1. Lineage (NCBI taxonomy): Eukaryota > Viridiplantae > Streptophyta > Magnoliopsida > Brassicales > Brassicaceae > Aethionema > Aethionema arabicum. Next base: position 20,485 of record KE151693.1, on the reverse strand, counting down.
GCAGAAGAGTCTAAAGTTGATGAAGACGTTTAATCTGTTCATCTGATTTCAAGAACTCAAATTAAGTTTATTAGTTTTTGGATTGTATCTATCTGGTGTTAGAAGGAAATTAGCTGCAGAACGGCACACTTGTAAGTTGTATCTCCTAAGATTAAGATAGTTCCTATGCAAATAACAACGGCATATTATCAGGTTATAGGTATGCGAATTTTTCTTATTGCTAATCAGCAGCAAGTTTCGTCTCATTATATGTTTCGCAGGTTTCTAACAAAAGGAGATCACTGGCGTTGCGACGTTTTTTTTCTTCCATATCCGTTACTTTTTTTTCTGTAGTTAAAAGGCGTGAAATTATCCCATAGGAGGTTTATCTAGTGTTAGACATAAAAACCGGAACCGAATAACCGAACCTGAACCGAAAAAGAGGTTTGGTTTCGGTTCCGGTGTGATGTATCTACTGGATTTTAAATTCGGTAGTAATTAGAACTAAACCGATATCCATTAAATATCCGGAAGTAATTATATCTTTTTTATTGGGTATTTTTTTTCGGTTTTTGGGTTGTTTTTTTTTTGTTTTTTTGGATATTTTTTTTGGTTTTTGGTATTTTTCCGATTTTTTTAGTAATTTTTAAGTTTAAATTCTTCTTTATCAAGTATTCGAACCCAAACCAAACTGAAATCTTTAAAGAACCGGAACCGAAACATATTTCTATGTTTCACAAAACTGTGTATGGGAAAAAAAGTTGGGTGGTTGGGTTGGCTGGGAATTGGTAAACCGCAGGCGCTAACCATAGCGTGCAGCACCACCTACAAGCCAACCCACCCGGTTTAATGACACTACTGTGGGAGATGAGACTGTCACTTGTCTGGGACGTTTTTTAATTTATTCCCAGGGGAAACGCCCGAAAATACCCCCAACTACTGGCTAATATATCGCGTTTCACGATATACTCGGTTTAGGGTTAATGATCGTAAGCAGCTCATCTCCCGGGCCCACCCAGTTATTAAACTATTCTTAGATTTCGCTTATTATACAACCTGCTGCACCTGATTCCTTCCGATGTGGGATAGATGATTACGTTTGTTTTGGTGTGCTGATGTGGCTCCCGCTTATTCTTTCCGATGTGGGACAAAGTCGTAAAACAGTAACTCTCTTTTTTTCTTCGAAGTAAACAGTAACTCTTTTTAACTGTGCGTAATAAAGATTTTATAGCTTTATTTATTCTGCTTTGGATTCAAAAAAAAAAAAACTTTATTAATGTTAAAAAGAGAAGAAAAACCAGGAACCAATCACCAGAAATCGGGAGAAAAAGTGGGAACCACCGCCGCAAGGTACTTTACTCTGTAACTGTGACGGAGCATGGCAACCGGAAGCGAGAACGTGTAGCATAGGCTGGATTTTGAGAGATTACCAAGGGAATCCAGTTTTTTGGGGCACAAAACTCTTGGATAAGCTAATTTCTCCTCTCATAACGGAAGCTGAAGCTCTGATCACTACAAGAAAACACTGTTTTTTCCGATGGAATTTTCGAGGGAGAAACATTCCTCGGAATTAACCGAGGAAAAACCGAGGACATACCGAGGAAAATTGAAAATGCAGTTTCCTCGGAATTTCG
>KE151690.1:17083-33933 GCA_000411095.1 Aethionema arabicum | reverse complement strand
AAAAAATATATATATATATATATATATATATACTAGGTTGAAGTATATTTCGATAACATGCTTTTATATGTTAATTATTGATATAAACATTTAAATAGTTTTTGCATTTTTTATCATTTATTTTTAATGAAAATGTGGAAAATTAAAATTGTAAATAATTATAGCACCGATTCTAAAATATGATGAATATAAAGTTTATTTCGATAATTAAAATACTTATATATATATATATATATATGTTTGATAAATAATGGAGATTTACAAAAATACTATCATTCAAGCCTTTTTTTGTAAAAATACCCTAATTCAAGTATTTTTTTTTTACAAAAATGCCCTAATATTATATCCAACGGTATAAGTGGTATATCCTCACACTTTATGAAAAATTTGGAAAAACCTATTGAATTAGGGCATTTTGCATAATTGATTTTTAAAAATGTTCTTATTCAAGCATTTTTTGCAAAAATACCATAACAATAGACCCAATTGTATAATTGGTATACTCTCACACAAAAGACAAATCTGAAAAAAAACTTGAATTAGAACATTTTACATAATTCCCCATAAATAATTCATGATTTTTTTAAATGTTTTTTAATGAAATTGTAAAATGAAAATGGCCAAAAATACCTTCACATTATATAGAATATTAATTATTATAGCATTGGTTCTCCAAATATAATTATATATATACACATATATTTTATACATAGGAAAAAATTCTTGAATATCATATATATTATTTTATAAAACTTCAGCATAAAAAAACTATATAACAATCGCAGAATTTGTGAGATATGCTACGAAGGATATTTTTCCAGAGACAAAAGGAAAAAACAAAAAAAACAAATAAATACATATATATGAACAAATTTTAAGCAAGTTTATTTATCAAATTTTGTACCCAGGATTTATGAGATATGTTACAAAATCTAATAAATAAATTCACACACACACATATATATATATATATATATGTATGTATGTATGACCACACTAAAACCTTAACGTTGCTTTTATTTTTATATATATCTCTAGCAAATGTATAGTTTTGATCCTTGATTTGGAACAAAATAATCATAATGTATAGCATACATAAATATTTAAAAATTCGACATAAGAAAATAATCAGTAACTTCTTTATAAGAACGAGTCAATTGGTTAAATGAAAAATTCAGGCAAATCTATTTTTTTCATGTAAATTTTCTAAACTCGTTTGATGATATATATAATAAAAAAGCAACATTTCTAGAGATATAAAGAAGGAAATCAGAAAGCAGAAAAATTGTGAAAGTGTTATTTTTAATATATGGGTCAGTTATTTTGCATGTTGTTGGCGACAACGACAGGTTTTGGCAACAAAAATATTGTTCTTTTGTACGTTGTTGGTTTAGCGACGTATTGCTGAGATCTGTCGCCGAAAGTTGTCACTGAGTTATTCTTTTGCATATTGTTGGTTCAATGACAAGTTTTGGTGATACGTTTCGACGATCAAATATTAACGCTGAAATTTTCAGGGATTTAAATTTATAATCGCTAGTCGTCGAAACTCGTCGTTGGTTCAGGATAAGAAAAAAACAACACTTTTTTGTTGTCGTTCGTCATTTACGATAACAAAAAAAACAACATTTCTTGTCGCCGTTAATGACAGATAAAAGAACAAACTCAATATGTATTTATTGGCTTGATTTATAAGTAAAATATTGTTTTTACTCAACGTGGCAACTTATAAGTAAGTGTATGTTCATTGGTAACACTTGTAAGAGATTCTAACTTTTGTTTGTTTTTTAGTCATAAATATTTAAGACACTATTCACAATTAATTGTATATTAATCAGGATATAAATTCAATTTTTTGCATCTTAAAGATCCTACTTAAGATTCAAAAGTGTTATCAATGAACATGGTCTTAGTATGTTATTATAAGAATAAAATTATGTCTAAATTTTGTGTATATTTTGTTTTTGATAAAAAAAATTTATTATTATTATTAAATTCACCGTTAAGAAATTATATATTCTATGATTCATTTCATGCAATATCTACAAAAGAAGTTTTTATGATTTTAGTCTCAGACTTGTTCAGAGACGGCAACAAACGACAAAAACGAAAATTTATGTTTGTTTTGTTAAAATTGGTTGAACGATTAGACTCTGATTTTTGTCGTTAATTTTTTTGAACATATTTATTTATCTATCGTTTGATCGTCAACAACTTTTGACGATAAAATTCAGCGACAACAAATTAGAGGTTAAAATTTTCAGCTATTTGAATTTTAAATTGATGGCCGCTCAAACTTGTTGCTAAACATGTCATCGGACGAAAAAAGAAGATATGATTTTGCCGCTCATCGATGGTGACAACTAAACGAGCAACATTAATTATCGTCTGTTTTTATCGTTTGTCATTGGCATCATCGACGGATTAAAGAACAAATCCAACGAACTTTTGAATAGGAATTCTTAATCATAACTCTACAAAATTAATTTTAGCATCTAATAATTATATAATTGTATTAATTAATTATATATATATATATATATGATAAGAAAAAGAGTAATAATTATGTGTATGGCACGCTAGGGTTAGGTGATATGAATAGAAGAATTTTTTATAATCATTTAAAACCTATGAACTTCATAGCTATTATATAAAATAGTCTGAGATTTCTTTTGCTTGTTGTTATTACACAAAAATGTCAAAACATACACAATCATTAATCCCCTAAGCCTAAAAAATATAACTATTGTGTCATAAAGTCTTCCGTTTGTATAATTTATTTATTTAAAATGATTGAGATTAAGATATAAAAAATTATGTGCCTTTGAAATGATGATTAACTAATTAAACACCAAACAAATATTCTTTTCTTTTTGGAACAATATACTTTGTAAGGTTAAATGCTTTAGTTTAGATATCAATCATTAATTTTGAAAACTCAAGATATTCTAATTTATTTTTAAATCACTAATCCATGTCCAAAAAAATAATTTACTAATTATTCGTAAGGTGAAATATTCAAATGTGATGCACTAGCCGGTCTTGAGTTTGCAAAGTCCGAAGTGGAAATAAAAGTTTTTCGTAAATTAGAATTTGTAAAAACTATAATTTTTAAAATTGACCCCTAACATTTGGAGAATAAAAATTTCCGTTGAATTTATAAATAAATTTTAAAATTGACCCCTAACATTTGGAAAATATAAATTTTCGTTGAATTTATAAAATTACAGATATATAAATTTCTTATTAGAATATGTTTTCTTTATATGCATATTTAAATACTCCCTTATCCTTGTATAATTGTTAAAAATTTATTTTATGACTTTTAGAGTTTTATTTTTGTTTCGTAAAAAATTGATATTTTGATGTTTTCAATCTGTACATAATAGTTCTTTTTTTTATCCTTGTATAATTGTTGAAGTTTAGTTATTAATTATTATAAAATAATAAATGAGCATTAAAGATATTTTTGACATTTTTTTTATTAATATGTGTAAAAATCTTACAATATCAACTTTTTGAAACAAATGGAATATAAATATTAGTTATTTTTCTCAAAAAAAAAATGTTTTCATAGGCGATTTTTTTTTGTTTATCTATAATATAATGAATGCCAAACATTTTCAAGAAAAAGTATTCCATAAAAAAAAAATCTTCTAATTTTGGTATTCTTATTATTATGCTTGTTGTTGGTGTAACCAAAAATAGAAGACTTAAAACAAAAGAAATCAGCTTGTAAGAGTGAAACATGAATTAGGAACATCACAGCCTGGCTTGTCCCTTTGGTCTATGAGTCTATAATACCTTTTAAAACATGACTATATTCAAATATTAATGTTCTTTTCATTTAATATACTATTGTTTGAAAATATAATATTTCAAAATTTTAATTGTTTCTTAAAATGTAGTATATTACTTTTAATATAGTATTTCAACTTATATATTATTGTTTAGCGTGTTTTAATATAATAGTTAAGACAATTTTAAATTACATTATGGGATAGAATAATATTATAACATCAAAAAATTAGAAACTTGTTTTCGATCTAATTTAATTAACTTTAAAAATAAACTTTATCACAAACCACATATATTAAAAACAAAACTATGAATTAATAACAAAAGTTTATTAGTACAAAAACAAAAGTTTATATTATTCCACACCAAATACTAGATTAGTTGTTATGAAAATTTTCTTTATTTTATTATTCATTGTGTGCTTTTAAATTAATACAAATGATGTCACTTGTAAATATAGTCATGTTCATAATTTATAATAATTTTGATTGTATAGATACAAAATTAACCATATAATATACAAAATGTGAACGTGAAATTAAGAAATATGTCACAAATTTATATTGAATGTAATTTCTAACAACATAAAGACAAATCCATATTTTACTTTGCAAATTATATAAATGGGATATTACGATTTATTAATATAATTGTCTTATATGACAATTCCATATTTTATTTTGCAAATTATATAAATGGGGTATTACGATTTATTAATATAATTGTCTTATATGATAATCACTAATCTGCACTATGTGTTCTTCTACAAATATTTTTAGACCAAATCGGAAAAGCAAATAGTAATTAAAAAAATGAAAAATTTGCATAGATACACAAGTGAATGGATTTTTTTTCATAGATACACCTTACACTCTACAATATATTCATTAATATGATGTTATATGGTTTTTTTATATAGATGTATAATACATTTCTTATGTCTTTATATATTCAGTTATAAACTATTATATTGCATATTATATAACCATATAAGAATATCAACAGAGAAAATTAAAAACCTAAAAAATTGAAAAACCAGAATTGAAACCCCAAAAAAAATTAAAAAAATTGAAAATTAGTCTTACAATTTCTCTAAATAGGAATATGAGCTCATAAAATTGAAAATCCAGAAAAATTAGAAACCTATAAAATTGAAAACCCAAAAAATTTGGAAAAACTGAAAATTAGTCTTACAATTTCTCTAAAACAAAGTTACAATTTCTCATATATTCAATTATAAACGGTTATATTGCATGTTATATAATCGTATATGTGCAAAATATTTTTTTAGTTTACTTGTGCAAAAAAGACTCTTTCGATGTACATTTAGCACAATTTCTCTTAAAAATGCAGTCATATATAGACTAAAGATACATTAATTTGGTTTACAAAAATATTCTTGGATCTAGAGTTTGTATATTTTTTAAGAAATCCTATATATGAGTGTATTTTTTACTTTTTTCCAAACCAATTGAATTTTCTTTCTGGCCACTCGTTTCTCATATTAATCCACTACAATTTCACATTAACAAAATATTAGTTTAATATTATTTTACAGATAAAAAAAATTAGCACATCCAAAATATTTTATTTTTATTTTAAAAAAATTAAACTTACAAAATAAATTTATTTTTTTAATTAAATATATATATATATATATATATATATTGTTTAACTAAGTTACTAATAGATTTATATATTTTGTTACTTTACACAAAAAAAACAAGAATAACAATAGTTTATCTATCTTAAATATAACAACCCGAATTAAATAAAATTCAACTTCATAAAAAAACAATAATAATAAAAAAAAAAATCAACTTCAAATCAAATTTGAATATAACCAATATGTATAAAAAAAAATCAAGAATGTAAAAAAATACAGAAATAAATACAATCTTAATGATCATTGATTTTCAGAAGCTTAAATCAAAATAGAGGTTTTCAAGTTTATATGTAAAACCAATGAGAGACTCAAATATATATATATTATCTCCACTATGATTTTTGTACAGAATTGAGTCCATTAACACTAGAAAAACATGTATTTTGAAAATTCAATCAATTAGTGTACTTTTAGAAAAAAAAGTTTTGAACTAGTCTATTTTAGAAATCCCCCACTAAAAAAACATAAATTTTAAAAATAAACAAAATATTTTAAAAATAAATGTTCTAATCGTTTTATGAATAGATAAGCATCCATAATGTATTTAAAAATATTGAATTCCATATTTCGTAAACCCTAAATTATAAATCCTAGACTATAAACTTTAAACATTATATCCTAATAAACGTTGAAAATTATTTCTTTACAAAATCAACTAGGAGTATTTAAATGAAAATATATTTTTTATATACACTGATATACACATGAATAAAAATATAAAATTGAAAGAACATATCAAAATGTGTATTTTCATAAGAAAAATGAATTAATATGTATATATATATGTATATATATATATGATATAGATAGGATCTCTATTACATACAAAAATACTAATTCATACATTATATTAATTAATGAAAAAAATGGAGAGCATTAAAAGAAATAATAAGATTAAAGAAGAAAAGAGTGGAGAAGTTGGTATATGTTTGTGAGTTGAAACTAAAGTTTCTCTCTTTTTGTCTCCTCTTTCACTCCTATCTTCCCTTTTTTCTGCTTCTTTTTCCTTTTATTTATTTTTTTAATTTATTTGTTTTATTTTCCCATTAATATATATATATACATATATGTATGTGCATATGTGTATGTATGTGTGTATGTATGTATGTATGTATGTATGTATGTATGTATGTATGTATGTATGTATGTATGTATGTATGTATGTATAATTGTTAAATTATACCGCTGTCTTTACTCTAAATCCAAAGGGTTCCAAACAAAAGCTTAAAGCTTTCCTTTCAATTTTATAAGAAATCTAACCTAAGAGATATTGTCTACCAATGTTCTCTCTTTACAAAGCCCATTAACTATACAATATCAATAGTTATATATATTTATATTATATATAATAATAAATAAGTTTGAAGACTCTTATTTGGTTTAAAAAATAATATCATCAAAGATTAAAGAGGAATTATACAAAATGTCCTTATTCAAACCTTTTTTGTAAATTTTCCTTTTGTGTGAGAGTTTACCAATTATACCCTTGGATCTATTGTTATTGTATTTTTGCAAAAAATGTTTGAATGAGAGATTTTTAAAAATAAATAATGTAAAATGCTCTAATTGAATACGTTTTTACAAGTTTTTCATAAAGTGTGTGGATATACCACTTATAATGTTGGGTATATTGTTAGGACATTTTTGCAAAAAATGCTTGAAGTAGGATATTTTTGCAAAAAAAACTTGAATGATGACATTTTTACAAATTCCCCCAAATTAAACTAAGAACTAGTGGAGAAACTTTTGATTGAACTTCAAAGCTAATAGGACTAGAAGTTTGACCTTCAGTTTTTATTGTTTAGTTCGGTTTAGTTCGGTTTAGAGTTTTGGGGTTTCAGCTTTTTTAAAAGGTTTATTTTGGTTTTGGGACTTACTTTAGATTAGCATTTACTTTGTTTTTTTTATCGCAAGATTAACACTTACTAATGTTTCAGTTGGGTAGTTTTTAGATAATGTTATGTCTTTGTTTAGATAGTAAAAAAATTAGCTAATTTTGTTTCTTTTTTTATGCTATATAAGTTACTTTAGTTATCTTTATCTTAATATAGTTAACTAAATTGATATCCTATATTTTAGAAAAGTTGAATATTTATTTTATTTAAAACAAACATTATTTTTACTAATTTAGAGAAATCATTTTGATGATACGTACGTACTAAATAATTTTTGTATCTTTCTTATATAAGTCAGAACATGTCTCAAAAAAGTTTCATTTGTAACCTTTTGATTTTTCAGGACACTTGAATTCTATTCCACCCAACACTAATAACTATATTTAATTCAATTATATTTTAACTAATAGGACCGACAAAATCGAAATATCTTAAAAATTACCAAAAAAAACAAGAAAAGGTAACACCGAACAACATGACCGAGGAACGGGGGCATGAACCGACAATAACTCATGTAGGAAAACTTTGTTAGAACCGCAATTTTGACAATGTAAGATAGAAATAACGTTTGAAAGAAATGCATAAACTAATATTTTAATCTGAAAAAAAAAACTAATATTTTAAATAAAATACTTAAAATTACAACTACAAAAAATATATAGATTTGCAATTTATAGTCTCTATCCTTAATTCGAAAAACTCTAAGTAATACTATCACAATTTTATAACGTTTCATATAATATGATAAAAAAAAAAGTTGTTAAATTCCTTTTTTTGAACCATCAATTCAAAAAAAGTTAAAAAGAAAAAAACTTAAGGCCATGGATTATGTAATTGGGTACCTATGTGGGTTTAAATTGAAAAAAAATTTTAGTTAGAAATTAGAATCCACATAATCCGAAAAATGTTTTTTTTTTTCAGACTCATTAGTCAAAATCTTTGTAATCAATTGTTTTTTAAAACTAATTTGGGTCGGGCCTTAGACTTTAGGCTTAATACACTTTTGTTATTACTTTGGAAATATTTGATTTTGTTAATTAAATAAACCCATTATATATATATTAGTTGAAAAGTCATCAAAAAGCTTTCATAGCTCAGTTGGTTAGAGCACCCGTTTAGTAAGCGGGAGGTCTTGAGTTCAACTCTCAATGAAAGCACTTACTTTTAATTTTGTTTTTATTTTCTTTATGTATATATATATAAAAGAATTAGGGTTATTATAATTATATTATATAAAAACAAAATATTAACCGCATTTAGTCAAATAAATCGGCCTGTGATTGTTGAAAACAAAAAAAAATCGGCCTCTGATTCTCACTAGCTCCGTGGTATTTTAATTTATTATATAAATGATATAAATTTCTTCACATTAAATTAATCGTTCACGTTCACTTGTCGCCAATTTTATCAGATCCATGGTTGTACATAGGCACTAGTTGTACATACAATTTTAATCTTTTAGTTTTATATAAAATAATATTTTATAAAAAATAACTATTATTTTTCATATGTTAGTGTTTTTTTTTTTTTCGTCATGTTTTATCTTTATTTTATCCATGTTTAATACATCCCTTAAATTTAATATATCATAATATATAATATAATGTTTTAAATTACAAATGGAAATAAGTGAATACGAATATCAATTATTTAAATGATCGATTGATATATATAATATTTTTACAAAATTATTTATGCAACAGAAAAAATGTTTATTTTATTTCTTACAATTTACTTATGCACATAACTGACTATTTCATTATAATTATTATTTCATATATTAAAGGATTGAAACCTAGAAATATAAATCTAATGTATAGAAATATTAAACGCCAATATAAAATACCAAATCAGCTAATTTATACAATTGTATACTTTTAAAAATTGAGGTTGTTACAAGCTAAAACAATAGTATAGTTTTCTCTGTTAAATTTTATATTCTTATGGGCTGATTAATGTGTTTGAATATCTTTGTTTTTTTTTTTTTTCAACTCTTTGTTTATATACATATAATGTGTTCTACTATTATATACATATATTATATGCTTACTTAATACGAGTAAAACTATCAATTTTTAATGTTTTACGTATCCTTTAGTCAGCAAAGGCTTTCACGTGTCCATGATGTCTCGGAGCTCTCTCGTAAGTAAAAAAAAGAAGTTCAATCTATCAATTTTAAAATTTTTAACATACAAATTTAAATTTTGAATATTAATATTAAAATTTAGATTTCTGTATTTGTATACAAATTTTTAAATTTGTAATATACAAATTATTTAAATTTGTGTACAAATTTTTAAAATTTTAATATACAAATTTATAATTTCGTTGGCCAATTTTTAACATCATGACTCACGAGCTCTCACGTACAAGAGTTTTTTAATATATAAATTTGTAATTATTTTGCAAGAATATACAAATATTTATACGAAGAAACAAAAAAACAATCTTCTATATATTATTTGAGAAGTACCTTTTTAGAGGTACCCTCAAAATAACCACTTATTTACAATCTTTGCTATTGTAAATTAATTAAACATTATTTATCTATAAGGACAAATTTGGAAATTTAAACTAGACATTTATTCATTATATTTTATTTTAAAAATTATAACTTTCTTTTTATAATTTAATTATTTATTTTAGGATCAATTTTTAATAAATATTATTCTAAAAAAATTCAAAACAGGTTCATGTTATAATAAACAATATACATGTATATATAAACAAAAAAAAAGTATAATTGTTATATATATNATCTTTATTTTATTTTAAATTTAATTGAATAAATTCATATATTTTGGATTTGCGGGTTATCCGACCTATATATATATTATTATAAAAAAAAATTATATATATTAAAATTATTACTAAATAATTTGATATCAAAATCATTAGAAAAATATTTATCCCGCATTATTTGCGGGTAAATTTCTAGTTAACTTATTAAAACAATTTGATTTCCACGCTTACTAAATTTCTAAACCATGGCATAAACTTCAATTTTAACTGTAAAATTAAGTATTAAACTTTAAAACCTAACCTTTATATTCTACATCATAAACCAGAAACGTACACTACAAGCTTACACCTAAAAAGAGGAGAAAATAAAAGATAAATTTATAATCTAAGAGATAAATTATTTTACAGCAAAAGAATATTTTTGTTAACTCATAGAAATAAATTAAAGTGTAGATTTCAAATTAAAGTGTAGGTATTCTTCTGATTTTGTATATTTCTCATAATTTACAAACATTACTAATTTTTAGGTGAATAAAATTTATTTTGAAAAGTAGGGTTTAAATTATATATCTCTATCTATTAATTGATAAATAATAAAATACATTCAATTGAGAAGAATCCGCGGAGGACGCTTAGGTTGTACGGAAGCCAACGTGGGTGCGATTGTTGAAAGTGGAGAAGTCGGCGGTGGCGGCTATGGAAGGGTCGGTGCTTCCAGGCACAATACCTTCCATGTCAGCTGGAATTCTGGTAGAAGCGGGGTTAGCTGCCCCTTTGGAGCAAAACATTGACATTGGGTCCATAGAGACAAACTCGAGGGCTCTTCGGGAGGAAGAGTCCAATGCTCCGACTCGAAACTTCAAAAGCGCCTTAAACTCCGAGAAACCCATCTCAGGCAACGAGGCGAGCGGACCTTGGCTCATGGCGAGGTAGAGCAACCCACTCTATCAAACTCCGAGCCACCAAAACACACCTCACTCAAATGGGCGAGAAGACTCAAATCCTCTCTGAAGAACCTCAAAAAGACAACTGAGCCTACCTACAGAGATGGCGGTATTTCGGTAGTCAAGGTTCCCGAATCAGTCATCCTCAAGGAGAAGGACAACTGGGAAAGATACTTGGTGGCTAAGTTCCTTCACATTCCCTCTCCATAGGCAAAGATTTATGCTAACCTCAACCCTATATGGGGTAAATTTGGCAACATTTTGCTCATCAGAAAATCGCTTAAAACGTATCTAATATATATCCCAACCTTATCAACTCGCGAATGGGTTATGCAAGTCGGATACTGGCAGTTCGGGAACTCCTCATTTGGAGTCTCTGAATGGTCAGAATCAGGCGAGCCTCTAGAAGAGGAACTACAATCAATACCTATATAGGTCCACCTCTCAAGCATACTGAAATTCCTGTACACGATTGAAGGCATTAGTACAATAGCTAGCGCCATCGGCGAGCCAATGCATACTGAACATTCTCGCCTATGCAATCGCTTTTCAGGTGAGGCAAGAATCAAGGTGGAGATTCCCTTTACCTCCATAGTCCCTAGTGTTGTCATCGTGGAGCACAAATTTGGAGATACTGTTCAAATGGATACTTTTTATCCGAGACTTCCTCCCCATTGTGCGAATTACCGTGAATCATGCCATCTCCAGAACAGGTGCTCTCGAAATCATGATCGGGAGAGCAAGCCGTTGGAGGATAAGGAGTTGCAATGTCCTCTAGTGGTCGCCCGTGTTGAAGAGGTACCCGTTATTTTTCTTGCTCGAGAAGCCCCATATCCTTCCCCTAGAGCCTTAATCGTGGAGGTTCTTGCACCTCAGCCCATTACCGAGTCCTGCTTAAGGACCGAATCCAAACCAGCTTCCCCCGATGAGGCTCCTTGGACCTTGGTGGAGAGAAAAGCTAAACCCATCGCTAAGGACATTCGTTCCAAGCAGACTGAGTCATGCGTTGAGAGTTCCAGAGTAAGTGCTCTGCCACCTATCATGGACGTGGCAGTTCCAGCTATCTCGGTTTCAACTCAGAGCAAAAATTTGGAGGTTGCAGAGGATTCCGTTAGCTCGCCGGCACCAGCTAACTTGGTGTCCCCTCCAGCCATTTTGAAGGAGCTGGTCACTCCTAGCTCATCCTTCTCTACAGAGGAGGGTGAAATCATATCAACGGCTCAAACAATCCTGAGGCACCGAACTAGGTCTCCGACTGTCGCTTCGAACCTCCCTCAGAATGATACAGAGGTCATCAAAATCCAACGTCCCTCAAGAAAATCTAAAAGGAAGAAAAAGAAAGTGGCACTAGTCAAGCCTCAATTCACATTCAATGATTACTCATCTTCCTCGGAGAGTTGTCAATCTCCGAGGGAGACCATCTCCTCAACTCAATAGAACCAGTCCGCTAACCTCTACTTCATATGATGCAAGGTACAATTTTCTGATGGAATGTGAGAGGACTCAACAGTTTTGGGAGAAGAAAGGAGGTTAAAAAATGGCTACAACAAATAAAATCGATTCTAGGAGCTTTTGTAGAGACACAAGCAAGACAAATCAACTCAGAGGAGATACTTCGGGATATCGCACCTCATTGGAAGTCGGAGACGAACTATGAAACAACAGCCAACGGTCGCATTTGGGTACTTTGGGACCCAGCTTTGTCAGTCACGGTGTATACCCAAGATGCACAAAAGATAGTCTGTGGACTTCACAATCCAATGACGGGAGACAGTTTTACAGTAGTATTCGTGTACGCGTTTAATGAGGCTGGAGACCGAGCCCAGTTATGGACGTATCTTCTCGAGCAGTCTGCAGACATAAATATCATCAAACCATATTCTAATTGGGGACTTCAATCAAATACTCACCACGGATGAACACTATTCAAAGCGGCCACATGTACTAAACGGGTAGGAAAGGCTAGAGTTCAGTGAATTTGTCCATCAAGCTCTCCTATTCGATTTACCATATCAAGTTCCACACCTTACATGGACAAATCGCAGGCCCGATGATCCAATAGCGCGTAAACTTGATCGAGCCCTTATAACTGAGGATTGGTTAATTCAGTTTCCGCTCTCACACACCATCTTTGAAACGGTAGTAGACTCTGACCATTGCCGGTTTGTCGTGCGATTGAGGGAGCCGGACACACGACATTACTCACACTTTTGATACTTCACCTTTGCAGCATCCATTCACAACTACATCCCACAAGGTAGGGAAGTCTGGGACCAACCGGTTACCCAAGGCTTACAAATGTTCTGGTTTTATCTAAAGCTGAAAGAGATGAAGAGGCTATGCAAGTCAATAAACAGAGAACCATTCAGTGACATTCAGAAAAGAGCAAGGGAAACTCACGATAAAGTCAATGCAATTCAGACCAATCTGCTGAATAACCCCTCTCCCGTACTTTTTAGGCACAAAGTTGACGCCCGTGCGAAGTGGAATAACTTAGCCTCAGCGGAGGAGGTCTTCTTCAGACAGAAATCTCGAATTTGTTGGTTAAAGAATGGAGATTGCAATACAAGTTTTTTCATAGAGCAGTCCAGGATCGCCAATCTCAGAACCGTATTCGATCCTTGATCCTAGATAATGGCGATAGAATATCCGATCCAATTCAGCTGAAGCATCTGGTTGTGCAGTATTACAAAGATCTGCTTGGTTCAGTATCGCTAGAGTGTAACCCTCCCTCGGTTCAGGCAATTAAAATGATTCAACCTTTCAGATGCACCATTGAGGCGAAAGCTAAGATGAGCAGTGTACCTACTCGTCAAGAAATTCAGGAAGTGATTTTCATCTTACCGAAAAACAAGGCTCCTAGACCGGACGGGTTCCCGATTGAATTCTTTACGCAGACCTGGGAAGTGCTTGGCGGGGAAATGATTGACGCGGTAGAGGAGTTCTTTTGTTCCAGAAAACTTCTAAAGCAGATTAATGCCACTTCCATATCTCTAATTCCAAAGGTTCCTGGATCAGAAAGGTTAAAGGATTTTCGGGCAATTTCATGCTGTAACACTATCTACAAGGTGATTTCTAAGCTCATTGCCAAGCGACTCAGTATAATTATCGGTGAAGCGGTTCAAGGCAACCAAACTGGGTTCATTAAGGGCAGATGCATATCCGAGAACATTCTTTTGGCAGCCGAATTAGTTGACAACTTGAACAAGACAAAAACCACGACAAGAGGGTGTCTAAAAATTGACTTGGCTAATGCATATGACAACATAAGCTGGGAATTAATACTGAATTATTTAGCCGTTATGGAGGTGCCGAATCGTTTGGTGCAATAGATTAAGGAATGTATCACGACTCCATCGTTCTGAGTTAACCTTAATGGATAGCTCGTTGGATATGTTAAGGGAAGAAAAGGTCTTCGTCAGGGAGACCTCATCTCTTCTTATCTCTTCGTACTAACCCTTGACTTGCTATTAAAACGGTTAGATGATGCTGTGGACAAAGGCAAAATCACGCTACCGGTAAACTGTCGCCAACCAATGATTTCTCACCTCTCATTCGCTGACGATTTGTTAGTCTTTTTTGATGGATCACAGGCTGCTCTTGCGGGTATCATGGAGGTAACGTCCGAATTCTATAAGGATTTGGGCTTAAGGATGAACAACGAGAAGTCCATTCTATACTTAGACGGTAATAATCCAGATGCACGCAGAGAGCTAGCGGACCGATTTGCAATGCAGCATGGTGAGCTTCCAGTTCGGTATTTGGGAGTTCCCCTAGTCACTCAAAAGTTGCGTAAACAGGACTACGAACCGTTGATAGAACGCTTAAGAAACCGGATGAACTCTTGGAGCGTTCGATATATATCAATTGGAGGGCGATTACAGTTAAGATCAGTCTTCAACAACACAATAAACTATGTATCCGCAGTATGGAACGGATTTGTGCGGCTTTTCTATGGTCCGGAAGGTCGGAAATAGCGAAGGGTGCTCGCCTATCGTGGGATGTGGTGTGTACTCCAAAATCTTGTGGAGGCTTGGGGCTTAGGCGGCTAGCTTTATGGAACCAGGTCTTTGGGCTCAAGATAATTTGGAATCTGTTCAAACAAGAGGAATCGCTATGGGCGACTTGGATTAAAACCCATTTTTTATCCAAGAAGACAATCTGGGAATTGAGGGCTCAAACTAAAGGGAGCTGGTTGTGGAGACGAATCATGAAGCTAAGGCAACAGGCTAGTGGGTTTCTCACTTGTGAGGTGAGATCGGGTTCTCAAGCGTCGTTTTGGCACGAGAATTGGACAGGGAATGGCACCCTTGTGTCGCAGTTAGGAATACAGAGTATGGGAGTGACAGGAATTTCAACTTTGGCTACCGTAGAGCAAGAGCTCAATCGTCTGGGATCCTCCAATCAGTTCAGAGGTCACAGCCTGGTCCTCAGCAACCTCATGGCAATCTTACCGCACCCGCTCCCAACCCTCGAGCCAGGTGTAGCTAACGTCTATAAGTGGGAGAAGTCTCCGACGACCCACCTCACGGTGTTCTCGTCCCAAGCGACCTGGAATTTGATTAGCCCTCATCCCCAACCAATTCCCTGGGCTTCTATTGTGTGGTTTCCCAAAAGTATTCCAAAGCATGCTTTCCTGACCTGGGTGGTGGCTTGGTACCGATTGCCTACTCGTGACAGACTTCGAAACTGGGGAATGGATGTTCCGGCTGGTTGTGTACTATGTAACGAGGCTGACGAAGATGCCGACCACTTGTTCATTCTGTGCAGGTTCGCTAGTATGATCTGGCGGAATCTCACCGGTGATCGGATGCCACCCAATGTCACCTCCATCACAGCGGCCCTCCTATGGCTAAAAGGGCAAAAGGGTTCAAATGAGGAACAATTACTCCACAAGCTCCTCTTCCAAGGGAGGGTTCACGAAATTTAGACTGAGCGGAATCACCGGATCTACAGATCGCACATCAGAGACCTCTCACACATCATCACTGACATTCGGAGAACGATCAAGACCAAGATCATAGCGGTGACAAGCCAATATACGAAGGACATGACCTTCGAATCACTCCTCTAATGCTGGTTTCGACAATATCACTCCTGGCAATCAACGAGTGCCTTGATTTTTTTTTGTTACATTTTTTGTTTACTCTTGCTCATCTGATTCAGTCGAACATGTTTAAGTCATCTCTTCCTCGTTGTAAATGCATAACTCAGTCCCCAATTTTGGTATAATATAGATTAATCGGTTTACCAAAAAAAATACATTCAATTATTATTAATAAATATTGGACCAAATAATTAAAAAAAAATTATATATACTATAAATTCATATTTATAGGGTCTATATAATATTAATATAGTTTCACATGATCATATTTAGGACTGGAAAAGAAAAATGGAATCGAAGAACCGAACTGAACCCGAATCGAAAAAAGGGGTTTGGTTTGGTTCATGTTCGGGCGTAAAGTATCTATTGGATCTTAAACTCGAGGTCCATGAATATCGAGTAGTAACCGGAACCAACCCGATATTCATTGAATCCCTAAAAAAAATCATACTTTTTTTTGTATTTTTTCAGTTTTTAAATATTTTTTTGGAGTTTTAATATTTTTTTAGTTTTTTCTGGTATTTTATTCTATCACAAATTCTTACCTATTTTTTTCATAACTTTTATTTCTATCAGACACAAGTATGTAACATTTTTAATTTTTACAATCTATATAAACTACAGTAGAACCTCTATAAATTGATACTCGATAAATTAATAATCACGATAAATTAATAAATTTTTCTGATCCCGACTTG
>KE151689.1:71642-86840 GCA_000411095.1 Aethionema arabicum | reverse complement strand
AACCCAAATGAGAGTTTAGGTGTTTTGGAATTGCAAGAGTAGTGATTGATACCATGAGAGTGGGTCAATCAAGATTTATGCTTGAGTCTAGATTATGATCTTCAATTTGAACTTGAATAGGAAGAATTCTAATCCTAAAACCTCCAAATTGTCCCTAACTTAACATCTTTAATCAATTGAATCCTTGAAACTTAGTTTAATTCCTTTAATTAGTGTTAATTTCTTTAAAAACTCCTAAAAACAAACTTTCAATTGGTTTAGCTTAAAATCTTAACTTTAAACCTTTAGTGCATCAATAAGAATTTGTGTTCGACCCTTAGACATATTATTTCGATAGTTAGATCTTCGGATTTAATTAAAACCGGTAAAAATCCTGTTTCAGATTGATAGGGTTAGGCTTGACTTTGTAAATACCCTTGACCTTAACCGTACTGATGTTTATATGCATAATGGTGTAAAATGTTTTCTCTTGAGCTATATATATGGAAACCCAGTTCAAGAATATAAACGGCGTATGTGGAAAGATATAACTTATGAACATGAAACTAATGAGTTTTCTTCACAGTCGTGGCTTGTACTAGGAGATTTAAACGACATCAAGGCTCCAAATGAAAATTAACAAGGCAGCCCTATTCGATCAACCTCCTCCTTTCAAGTACTTAAAAGGATGCTAACCACCTGCGGACTGCATGATCTTAAGATGGCGGGAGACACATTCACGTGGACAGGTCACTGTCACACACACTCCATCAAAACAAAAATAGACCGTGCTTTGGCGAATGGTGAGTGGCTTGCTCTCTATCCTAGAACATATATATTCAACTTCTTTCATGGGTTGGATCAGATCATAGACCACTTCTACTCCATACAGAACCAGGTATTCAGAAACATTATTGGTTATTTAAATATGACAACAGGTTGAGGAACCTTCAGGAAGTACATACTCTAATACAGAACACCTGGTCTGAGGCTTGCTCATCGCTTTCCAGCACTCAGTTTAGCCAAGCCCTCGTTGACTGCATATCAGCTTTAGTCAAATGGAAGAAAGGAAACCACTTAAATTCATTTAAGCAGATTTCAGAGTTGAAACAAAAGCTCCATGGCTTTGATTATATAGGTACTTTAAAGTCCCAGTTCAGGCAGACGTATAGGCAAGAGGAGGAATAGTGGCGCACTAAAATTCGTATTCAATGGCTGCAAGCAAGGGATCGCAATCAAAGTCGTGCCTATGACCAATTTTGGAAAACATTTGTTTAGGGGGTCCAAAAGTATAGGGGCCCCAAAAACTAAAGAGTCAATTTTTTTATATATTAAAAAATATTTTTAATTTTAGTTTTTAAAAAAAAATGAACAATAACTTTTTTCATCTTAAAACATCATCATCAACCTCATTAAAGAAGAACAAAATCATTATTTTAAAGAGGTTTTATGAATTGAATTTTATAAATTTGATTTTGTTTTAGGGTTTAGTATTATAAATTGTTTGTTGTTTTCTTTTTTGTTACAAATTTTTAGCATGCTTTCTATAAAAAAAATTTAAACACCAAATGTTTGATGAAATGTCTAAGAGAATTATGTTTACTTCAAATACGTTCTATGAATTGGGTTCTATGAATTTGATTTTGTTTTAGTGTTTAGAGATTATAAATTGTTTGTTTCCCTTTTTTGTTATAGATTTTCAAAGTGTTTGATGAAATGTCCAAGAGAATGTTTACTTGAAATAGGTTTTGTGTAATTTGATTTTGTTTTAGAGTTTAGAGATTATAAATTGTTTGTTTCTCCATTTTTTGTTATAGACTTTTAGTTTGGTTTTTATGATTTTTTTTTATGTTTGATTGAATTGATTCAAATCATTATTTTTTTTATTCCAAAAAAGTTATGTTTTAAAAACAATTTTTTGTTTTTTATATGATTTTTTTTTTGTTTATTTGGGATGATGATGATTTTTTTTCGCAAGATGATGGTTATAAATAATATTTGGTCTTTCGCTATTTTTCCGGTTTAGGGGCCAAAAAACCCTGGGCACGGCTCTGATCGCAATACATCTTTCTTCCATGCTAAAACAAAGCAGCGCCGAGCATACAATACCATCACGCACATAGAAGATGAAGCAGAGAATGTCTATGTGGAACCTCAGGCAATCCAATCACAAATAGCTACGTACTTTGGAACTCTGTTCACAACTAATAACTATGATATTTCTCCTGCACTATTAGACAGTATTCCAACGATAATAACTGAAGATATTAGTAATAAGCTTATACGGCCTATTGCAGAAAGTGAAGTCCAAGCAGCGGTTTTTGCCATTCATCCGAATAAGTCGCCAGGTCCCGATGGTTTCAGTGCGGGCTTCTTTAGGATTCACTGGCCTACCATTAAACCAGGTGTGATTAATTTTGTCAAACTGTTCTTTGAGCAAGGTTACCTAGATCCAGTTATCAACCATACACATATTTGCTTGGTTCCAAAAACAGAATCACGTGCCACTCCCAAAGACTTTCGTCCCATTAGTCTAGCGAATGTAGCCTATAAAATTATTTCAAAAATCCTGGCAGAACGACTAAAACCTTGGCTTCCCTTGATAATCTCTGAAAATCAGTCAGCCTTTGTACCGGGAAGGTTAATAACGGATAACATCCTCATTGCACATGAGCTATTGCATTCCCTGCATACTAGGAAACGTACACATGACTATATGGCGATAAAGTTAGACATATCTAACGTCTTGATAAAGTGGAATGGTCTTACTTAGATGCAGTAATGGATAGATTTGGATTTGGGAAAGTATGGAGGAGTTGGATCATGAAATGTGCAACTTCTTTTACATATTCGGTTTTAATTAATGGACGCCCATCTGATAGAATCATACCTCAGAGGGGACTACGCCAAGGTGACCCGATTTCTCCTTTCTTATATGTAATTTGTACTGGAGGTTTATCTCGTTTGATTAATGTCAGGGTACATGAGAAACAATTAGACGGCTTTCAAGCATCCAGAGGAGGGCCAAGTATCTCCCATTTTCTTTTCGCAGACGATTCCTTACTGTTTGCCAAAGCCTCTACTAATCAATGCCAACGTCTTCTCAATATACTTACTATGTACCAACAAGCATCAAGGCAAGACATTAATTACAACAAATCTGCAATTATTTTTAGTAAAGCTACCACCTCAACTACTAAGCTCTTATATGTCACTTAATGGGAATCCGGAAAATAAGAGGATTTGATAGGTACATGGGTTTGCCAGAACAAGTAGGACGTAGTAGGTATGATGGTTTCTCCCATTTGGTCAATCGTGTTAACCAAAAGCTTATAAGTTGGTACTCGAAGTTACTCTCACCAGCAAGAAAAGAAGTGCTAATTAAGGCTGTAGCCACGTCGCTTCCGTCATACGCTATGTCTTCTTTCCTAATGCCCAAAAGGCTGATTAATCAAATCACTTCCGTTATTAGGCGATTTTGGTTGTCTTCCACTCATAACGCTCGAAAGACTGTTTGGGTGGCCTAGAATAAAATAACACAGTCTAAACAACGAGGGGGCTTAGGAATAAGAGATTTCAGGAGCTTCAACTTAGCGTTACTTGCCAAGCAAGGTTGGATATGAACCATCCACATTCCTTGTTATCAAGACTATATAAGGCTAAATATTACACTAGATCCTCCTTCTTAAAGTCCCAAAGTAAGCCTAGAGACAACTATGCCTGGAAAAGTATAGTACAAACTCAAACCCTACTCAAACAAGGCATAATATGGCATGTTGGGAACGAAAAGTATGGGAAGATAATTGGCTACATGTGACCCCATCACGACCACCCCGTAGTTCTAGAGCTCCCAGTGATCCTTCTCTCACAATTCATGCTCTCATTAAGCCGGTTACAGGAGACTGGAACCTGCAGAAGATTGGCCAACTCGTAGCACCTGAAGACATCCCCCTCATCCTCTAAGTTTGACCATCTCAATCCAATGTTGCTGACCATATTTCTTGGATTCATACTAGTAAAGGGGAATATACGGTTAAGCCCGGCTATTATGCCCAACAAGGAAATACAGGTGCTTTACAACCCGAGGAGCTTGAGCGTAATCCTCCGGTCCAGAATCAAAACTTATTTAAGGTCATTTGGACTCTGGATGTACCCCAAAAAATTAAACTATTTTGGTGGAGAATCATCCATATTGCACTACTCGTAGGAGCAGCACTGGCGACTAGGGGTTGTCCTTGGAATCCTGATTGTCTGTTATGTGAAGAAGATTTGGAAACAACTAATAATTTACTCTTTTAGTGTAGGGTTGCTAGGGAGGTTTGGGAGTTGGCGCCAGTCACAACCCTGGTAAACCGAAAATCTGTTTCACACCCAAGCAACTTGAATATTGCAATCACACTACAAGATATCGCGGCCTTGGTCATACAATTGTATGATTTCTCTTTTAAGCAGGTTTCTCCCCAAATTGTAGATGAGGCTTATAAGCTATCTAAGAATGGCCAAATACAAAATTTGATGTACACTGTTACCTGGCACACTATGTAATATCCTAAATCTAATACACACATCGTTTGCTGAAAAAAAAAATAGTATAATGATTATTTTAAATAAACTTTAAAATTATTCTTAAAAATAATCAAATTTTTAAATAGTGGCTAACTGATTTTTTTAAAAAGCATAACCCATTGAACTCATTAGAGCATCCTTATTGTTAACGTCCACCAAATGTCTTTAACTTTTTTTGTTTTTTAAATTTTTAATTTTTAGTCATTAGAAAATAATACATTCAATAAAAATATCTTATTCCTTAATATTTAGTATATTTAGACTGAATGTATTAATTTTTAATAACAAAAAATAAAAATTTAAAAAACAAAAAATGTTAAGACATTTGATAGGAGTTAGCAGTAATGATGCTCTTTGCACCTAAGCCATAGCTCATCATGCTTGCTCTTTCACAAACTATATTTTTATCGTCGTCCCAAACCTTCTTCCTTCTCCCCTTTATTTCTTTAATATAATGTAGAGATGGCGACAAAAAAACCGCTAAACTATCTGTTTTTGACGAAACAAACTCTAAACTATTAAGTTGGCGAAAATACCCCTAAATTTTGATTTTAGGCAAAAAAAACCCTAAACTATCAAGTCAGCGAAAAAACCTCTGAATTTTTTTTTGGCAAAAAAAAACCCTCAATTAAATTGATCGTTAAATTAACGTTAGTAGAGCTGGGCATTCAGTTTATTCGGGTTTGTTCGGTTTGGTTTTATTCGAGTTCGGTTTTTAAAAATTCAAACCAAATCGAAACCAAACTAATTTCGGTTTGGTTTGGTTTGGTTTTAAGCTAATTCGGTTTGGTTTGATTCAGTTTTTACTTTCGGTTTTTTCAGGTTTAATAAGTTTATAATGTAAAAAAAATTAGACAAACAACATAGTTTTTAATTTCAAAATGGTAAAAAAATTGTTTAATTAAAAATCATCCAAAAAATTCATATATCCAAAAGACTTGAACTCACAAAATTCAAATTTAAATCTTTAAAACATATAAAATATATTTTATTTATTTTAGAAATAATTTTTATCAAAATAATTGGTTTTGTTCGGGTTCGGTTTAAAACCAAATCAAACCGAATCCAAACAATTTAAAAAATCAAAGCCATTTGGGTTTTTATCAAAACCCAAACCCAAACCCAAACCAAACCGGAATTTTCGGTTTGCTTCGGTTCGTGTTTGTTCAGTTTGGGTTTTTTGCCCAACCCTAACCGTTAGTATCTAATTAAAAAAAAGATGCTTTTAAACTATAAAATTTTAATTTAATTAACCCTAATTATTAACTTTTAATTTTATTGTTTAAACACATCATTTTATTTAATGAAAGATAAACAATGATTTAACAGTTAAATTAATGGAGAAGTTTTTTCGTAAAAAAAACAAAGTTTAGAGATTTTTTAGCCAGAAAACAAAGTTTAGGGGGTTTTTCGTCAACTTCATAGATTAGGGTTTTGTTCGCCCAAAAAAGAGGTTTAGGATTTTTTTCGCCTAAAAAAAATTAAGAATTTTTTCGCCAACTTACTAGTTTAGGGAGTTTTTCGCTAAAAACAAATAGTTTAGAGTTTTTTCACCGTCATCCCTATAACTTATACAAAACTTCATTATATCTTTGATTAACGGAAAATTTGCGGAGAAAAACTAATTTTTTAATTGGCTAAATAATGAGGAAACAAAAAATTGGCTAAATAATATGCCCCCTACAATAAGTATATATCGTTTCGACAAAAAAAAATATATATACACACCGAATTCTCGAGCTAAACCCTAAATCAGCGGAAACCAATTCCGGGTTGGATCGATCCGATTGAGATTAGCGTGGTTTAAATTAGGGTTCAATTTCTGCTGATGTCGGTTAGATTCTCTATTTTCACAGCATAAGATCCAAGTCGAAGCTTTTGTGTTTGGAGACCTGCAAACAATTGTGAAGAAAAAATAATCAAAGGCGCTGTCGATTTCTAGTAGCTTTTCTATCTATCTCTTGATCGATTTCATAGCATCTACCTCCGTTTTTCAGCAATTCAGGTTTCCTGAGGCGATACTCGAGCAGATTTCAGCACTTTTAGGGTTTTGCGGTAGCGATTGAAGAGCAAATGCCGTCTTCTGCGGTAATTACACCGGAGGATGTACTCGAATCTCTTATGAATGATGGGACCATTGATTCCCTCCGATTGAAGATCATCAATCAAGTCAAATCTATTGTATATCTCTTCCCTCCTTTTACGTTTAATCCCATCTTCTCGAAGAAGCTAATTATCATATGATTCCATGGCGTTTTTCCTGAAAACAAAGTCTCTTTTACTCTAGCATGGATCCTTAAGTTAAATCGTACTGTATTTTACTCTATCTTTCATGATGCTTATAGGAAAATTTTGTTTATATTCCTTGGAAATTTCGTATTGAATTGTTCGTGTAAAACCTAATAAAGTGTCTAACTATCCAAAACAATTATTAAGTTTGGCTTAAATGTGTTCATACTTTGAGTAATTGGTTTCTGGTGTAACAGGATGAGTTGAAGAACACGACAATTAAAATGGTGGAGCAGAGTAAAGTTCTTAATACACCTGGTGCTGAGAAACAGACTAAACGAGAACTTTTTGATGCTCTTCGGCTAGAACTTGAGTAAGTTTCTCAGTACTTTTCCACACATATTTTTGCTATCTTATAACATCCTGCAACTGTATAACAACTTCATGTATCTTGATTGTTCTTAAAGATAAGATCAAAGAAGAAAACATTGATTTATGGTCCTTATTTCTTCTGTATTCAAATTACTGTACTTAATCCATTTTATGTTTGTTTAACACTACTAATTAAAGAATCCTGTTTAAGAGCTGCTCTTTTGATATATGAGTTGTATATTTTAGGTAGTGTTCTGTAAAAAAAATGTGTTTAAGCACTTTATAAGATCGGTTTAGGTAACGTTTTGTCTAAAATATTAGTTTAAGAGCTGCTCTTTTGGTATATGAGTTATGTAGTTTAGGTAATGTTCTGTATAAGTTATGTGTTTAAGCACTTTATAATAGTGGTTTAGGTGATATTCTGTCTAAAATATTGGTTTAAGAACTGCTCTATCGATATAGGAGTTATGTTGTTAGGTAAGGTTATGTATAAGATATGTGTGTAAGCACTTTATAATCTTGGTTTAGGTAACTTTCTGTCTAAAGTATTGGTTTAAGAGCTGCTCTTTTGATATAAGTTATGTCGTTTAGGTAATGGGCTTGTCGTTTGCTTGTCTCGCAGACAACAATGAGCCATAGCGACGATAATTTATGACCTGTTGTTGAAATTAGTCGTTAAATATGTTCATTTACCTATGGTTGGTTAAAATTAAAGGTTAGATTTTTCAGCAATTTGAATTTAAAATCGTTCGTCACCAAACCTTGTTGCCGAACGAGTGACAACTAAACGAACAATATTTTCTGTCTCAAGAGTCCGTGACGCCCGAACGAATATGACTAATGTTGTGTATATGATGTGTTTTAAGCCCTTTGTTTGTAATATTAGGCATGGATTCATAGAAATTTGTTTACTATGTGGTTTCAAGGTTCATGAGTTTTTGTAACATGTTTTGTTGTTGTTTTGTGTACCAGAGGTCCAGTGCTAGAGATGGCATCCAAATCAGTTTGGGAACTGATTCTTGACAATAATGGGTTAGGGAAAGAGATTAACGAAACTGTAGAAAGAGTATTTTGCCGTTTAAGTGGTCAAGAACCGCCATTGTTTTCTGCAACAAACTTGGAAAACAAGGTGGAGAAAGCAAAAGAGAAAGAAATAGAGAGATCTAAGTCTAAATCAAAGAAAAGGAGTATCAGTGAGGTGAATTCCTCAGAGGGTATCAATGGAGTTGCAACGACGAGGAACAAAGAGGATGATCATCCTTCTAATGCAAATGTAGAATCTTAGATGATGATGATGATGATGATGATGATGATGATGATGATGATGATGATGATGATGATAGCTTGCATTTTTATTTATGATGTAATGACTCTTCACCATTTTTATCTCCTGTAATGAATCATGTTTGTTGTATTTAGGATTGGAAAACTCGAGAACCGAAGTTATGGAGAAAAAGTTAATTAATTCTCCGTAAATCAAATTTATTATATCACAAAATAAATCCTCCTTTTATGATCAAAATGTTTTTTTTTTCAGTTTATAAACTCATAATTAATTTTATATAAATTTTAATATAATTATAATTATAATAATAATAATAATAATAAAGTATATAACAAGAAAACTTGTAACTCTAAAAATATGATTAAATTAACATAGTTTATGTCACTTTTATTATGATTTTGTTGCCATTGTTTTTTTAAGAGAAAATCAATCATACTAAAAATAAAAATTTATTTTATTAATATATTTTTTGAAACTAGATTTTATTTCGGTTTGTTTTTTTTTTCTAACCCATTTCGGTTTGGTTTATTAATAATTTATATGTTTCAGTTTTAAATTTCGTTTTAATAAACCGAAAAAAAATAAATCAAATATGAAATAAAATTAAGGTTTTGTCTTCTCGGTTTTAACAAACCGACCCGAATTCAGGTTCTTTTTTCGAAAACCGAATTAAACCAAAACTATTTTAAACCGAATTAAACCAAAACTATATTAAACCGAATGCCCAGCTCTACGAGCTACACCGAGAACATTTGTCACCGTCTGAGTTAGGTATCGAGCTTCAATGGCTGCTCATCAGATATCAGAGCCAGTCGTGAACCCCCAGAGGCAGCAATCTCAATCTCAGGTTGCAGAGCCTTCAGGGATAACTCTTCTGGTACGGCATCTTCCTGATGGAATTCCACATGATATCGTTTCTCGCCTCCTTTCTCAGTACGGAGCTTCTACAGTTCGTCCTTGTTCCGGCGGAAGGTAAGTTTCGGCCTAATTATTGTTTCTATTTCTCAATGTTGGATCGATATAGTACTTACACGGAGATAAGATGTCTGTTCCTTACTCAAATTTGGATTCATCACATTCCTTGCTTACAGATTGAGAAATGCTGCATTTGTCGATTTTAAGACTGA
Organism: Aethionema arabicum; assembly: GCA_000411095.1. Taxonomy (NCBI): domain Eukaryota; kingdom Viridiplantae; phylum Streptophyta; class Magnoliopsida; order Brassicales; family Brassicaceae; genus Aethionema; species Aethionema arabicum. The sequence continues at coordinate 77,282 of KE151689.1, read as the reverse complement.
ATCAGCTGCTTCTCAAGCATATCGCCAATTAAATGGGTACTAATTACTTCCAATTAGTTCATTGTTTTCTCTTAGGGACAAGCTGTTGATTCTGTTAAACCATTGAGTAGGTTGAGGTTTCTTGGGAAGATTCTACAAGTTCAAAGAGCCAATAAACCTAATGAGAACAAAAAGTCTCAACAAATTGATGATTCTCTGAAAGATGTTCAATCAATTATCAACAGTGGTTCAAAAATTGCTGGTGAATCCATAGCTCCAAAACTTGGCATTAACTATCCATTTCCTCCTCATCTCCAGTAAATTCTACTTCTTCTACTCTTTGCTCAAAATCTTTTTCTATATGTTCTAAGATTAGCCATGTTTTGTGAACCAAACGGATCAGATACTAATATGTTTCTTCTGGTTTCATGGTTAAAGATATGCTTACCCACCACCAGATGCAAATATCTTAGCCAACATTACTAATGCCCTTATTGCTGTCCCGCCTTTATACACCCAGGTTAGCTCATTGCATATATAACCTGTGAATTAAGTTTATTTTGAAGTTATGATTTGTAGTTTGATAGCATAAAAGAACAAGATATGTAATGTAGATCGCTCTCAATCACAGGTACTGCATTTGATGAACAAAATGAATCTGCCGCCTCCTTTTCGCTTGGCCCTGCCTACACCACCTCTACCTAAATCAGGTCCCCAATTACCCTCACCACCACCAGCTACAAATGTTAATCCTGAGTTGGTGCATCACTCAAGTAGTGAATCAGAGATGGAATCTGATGAGGTATCATGCTAAACTCACTTTTACTTATCTTCCTCTGTTTTATTTTTCTTACTGAACTTAAATGAGATGAATTATAGTGTTATGTCTACTCCTTGGGCGCGATTGGTAAAGCTTATAATAGAGCATTAGTTGTAAGTGGCAGAAGTAGTAAGGTGTTGAATATTATTTTATATGTGATTGGTAGATCAATGAGTTGTTAAACATAAAATTACTAACATAGATGCACAATTTACATTAAGCTGAGTTTAAACTCTATCAATCGATTAAATATAAAGGTAATAAAGAGTTTTTTATAATCTAAAGAGCTTAAACCTTAGGAAAAACTCCTGAAAAGAGCATAGAGATAAGGAGTTTTTAGACCCGTCAACGTATAAATTATGGTTGAGTACATAAAAAAGGCTGTGATGGTATTACGTGTAGGATACAGATACATCAAAATCAGAAAGAAAGCGTCCAAGGCATGAAACTCTTGTTGGTCCTGGAATGGACAAGGATGTGTTACATGAGACTGTTGGAGTAAAGCCCTCATCCTTGACGCCGAAAGAGATGCCTCGAATAAAAAAGAACAAACATGTTATGGAGGTATTGCTTATCCATCATAATTATCTTTTAGTATTATACCATGTGGTTCTGCAGATTCTTGTAAGTTCTTCTGGCTTCCAACAGATCAAGATTACTCCAAAAGTTGCACAAGATGACCATAAAGATGATACAAAGAATGAAATCTCTATAGAAGATTCAAATTCAACATCTTTTGCGACTTTAGAAGAGTTGGAGAAAGGAAGATTGCCCCCAGAAGAGATTCTTTCGCTTCCTACGTTCAAGGTATGGATACTAAGATCAAAGTTAGTAGTATGCTTTGCATTAAAGCGAACTTTATACTGAGAAGTAGTTAGTTTTCTGTGTACAGAACTACACAGCTGGGAATCCGTCGCTGGTTTTGTATATCAAAAATCTTGCAAAAGATGTTGTTACTGATGATTTTTATTACATATTTGGTAAGCCATCTTTCTGCTATTACTCATTACTTCAGATTCTTTCATATAAAAGTAATCTTGTTCAAGTTAAATCTCTTTACAAGGCTAATCTCAAAGAAATCTACTTCGCACTTGTGTAGGATCACAGTTTGGAAGTATTGACGCAGCGAAATCCAGTCTTGGTGTGAGGCTGATGCAGGTGATGCAACCTTAACTTGGTGTCTAGTATAAGTTATGGCGGCTTAAAAACCCCTAAACTATCGGTTTTTGGCGAAACATAACCTAAACTATCAAGCCAGCGAAAAAACCCCTGAACTTTGGTTTTTGGGCGAAAAAACCTTAAGTTTGTTTTTTTGGACTTTCTTTTTTCGAATCAGCGAAAATATTCCTGGACTTTCTTTTTTCAACCTAAAAACCCCTAGACTTTGTTTTTGACAAAAAAAAATTATCCGCTAAATAACAGTAAAATTAAAAGTTGATACTAACGGTAATTTAATGGTCAATTTAGTTGAAGGGTTTTTCGCAGAAAAAACAAAGATCAGGAGTTTTTTCGCCAACTTGATAGTTTAGGGTTTTTCCCCCAAAAAAAACAAAGTTTAGGTGTTTTTTGCCGACTTGATAGTTTAGGATCTGTTTCGCCAAAAACGGATAGTTTAGGGTGTTTTTCGCCGTCATCCCTTATCCTTTCGTTATCTTTTACGAGAACTTTCTGTGGAAACTCAGCTATTATTTAATAAAATACTCTTTTGACTAACTCTATGAAGGGAATGAATAATTGAATATATATATATATATACAGGAAGGAAGAATGAAAGGGCAAGCTTTCTTGACATTTCCATCTGTTGAACTTGCACATCGTGCTCTGGTAATAATCTTCAACACTTTCTTGCTTGGCATGTTACATATAGTTCTAAAGGTCGCCTCTAGGTGGTGTATAAGCACTGGTTTTTTTTGTTAATGGTAGAAAAGCACATGATCTTTTGTAGTGATTGGTGCATCATGTTATTCTAATTGGTAAAAAAATGGTTTAATTGGACTAATCAGTCGGTTTCATGTTTAAACCTCTTAAAATGTTTTTTTTTCTTTTTTCTATTTGATTCTAAAACAAATATTGTTTAGAATTATTTTTTCCCTAGAAAAAAAAACAAAACAAATTTTATTTTTAAACAATGAAAAAGATTAGGGCTGGACGTAAAAAGCGGAACCGAAAAACCGAACCCAAACCGGAGTAAGGGGTTTGGAACCAAACCGGAACTGGCGTAAATACCTATTTGATCTTAAATTCGGGATCCATGGATATCGGGTAGAAATCGGAATTGAACCGATATCCATTGGGTATTGGGTACCTGAAAGTAATTATTTTTTCGTGTTTTCGGTATTTTTTTTGTGTTTTTCAGTATTTTTTTCGGTTTTTCAGGTATTTTTTAAGTTTTTTGGATATTTATCGGATCTTTTTATCAAGTTTTGAACCCAAATGAAAACCGGAGTCGAACCGAAATCTTCAAAGAACCGAACGGATCTTATAGTCATTGAACCGAATAACCGAATGTACCGAATCGAAACCGAACGGATACCTAAATGCCCAAAACAAAAAAGAAAATATGAAAAAGTCTTACATTTTTAATGAGTTCAATTAAATTTTTAGTGCTTTAAACTTATGATGATTGTAGATTTAATTTTATACGTTGATATTTAAATTTGACTATATATATCAAGAATTAGATCATATCTAACGTCTCTCTTCCGACTAGTTGTTTTATGTGCTAAGTTTCTAAACGTTTTTTTTTTTGGCGTCTACCAATATATATTTTAGAGTTTGACATGCAAAATTGTGTATTAAGAAGCTACTTTCTTGTACTACGACTGATGTGTTGCTCTTTGTCACTTTGCAGAATCTTGTAAATGGTTTTGTATTCAAAGGGAAACCAATGATTATCCAGTTCGGTAGAAACCCCGGCACGGCCAACCCCAACCACTGTTGATGATATTACTCAGTTAATTAAGTTTTTAGAGCATTAACTAATTTAACTGTAATTAGCTTTTCTTCTCATAAATCTATATAAATCCTCAATTTGTGATTATATGTTTTATTTGGTTATTGAAATTAGATTGAGTAGCTTCAAAGCTAAATCTTCACACGAGAATATCAAAGGCAAAAAAAAATAAATGGTGGGACATATACTTTTAGATTTTAAAATTTGTTGAAATCAACGGTTAACATTCAATCCAAGCGAGATCTGCTCATTTTGTTTACACGTGAAAAAGCACAACTTCGACTGCCATTAATATCTATTTACGTGGAAACTCGTGCGGTTATCCACTCACATGACGCCACGTCATTCATCGTGACTAATATGTCTGACGTGTCTGTTTCTCATTCGATGACGTGGCATAAGGTTGAGCAACTTCACTCCCACTTCCTCTCGGTATATAGATTACAGGTCTTCTATAGCATCTGTTGCTCTCGAGGAAGCGCTGATCTGAGTTTTTGGGAAATGGCGAAACTAATTCCTAGCTTTATATCTCTGATTCTTATCGGTCTCCTCGCGATCGCCTCCGCTAAAGTTATCTTTGAGGAGCGCTTTGATGGTAGCCATTTTTGTATTTCTTATCTTCGTTTTTTATTTCTAGTGGGGGGGATGTGTTTGTTTTTGTATTTCGGCTTGCGATAGCTTCATAAATTTGAGTTTTCATTTGATAATGTTGTTTGCTTAGGATTCATTTTCGATCATGCACCGGATCCTCGTTTTTGATCGGATAGAAATGTTTTAACATGTTTGATCAGGATTATTGTAGATCTATGGATTTGTGGTCTGGTTTCCTGTAGATTTGTTAAATTGAAATTGAAATTGAAATTGGAGATCTAGGAATTGTCCGCCAACTTTTGACGAATTCTACGGTTCGTGGAGATGCTGATCACGAGCAGGAGGTGCAAGCATTGTAGTTTAAATGATGATGAACGTTGAGATCATAGTTTACATGTTATTTCTTACGGGCTCGAAGCTATTTGCTAGTTTCGGTGTTAGCTGTAGGTGCAAGCATTGTAGTATTGTGCTTATGTGGGGTAAATTTGGGTTGATGAAGCATCCTAATGAATTTAATTAGTGGACTTATCTGGATTTTTTTTTGATTTTGCAAATTTATGAAAACGTAATCTAACTAATGTCTGCTATGAATAACTATCGTCTCTTGTTTAGGATTCTGTCCCATCGTTCGGGCTATCTAATCTTAAGTTTGTTGTCTAAAGTGTGTCTTGCTTTGTTGTCTCTATTTCTAAAGATGGGTGGGAGACCAGATGGGTTAAATCTGAGTGGAAGAAAGATGATAAAAGTGCTGGGGAGTGGAAACACACTTCTGGGAGTTGGTCCGGTGATGCTAACGACAAAGGTATATATGCTTTAGAGCTAGTTAGGGTGAATTATTGGTTTCTAGCATTTCTAGTTTGTGATAATGCTGCAATTATCATTGTCTTGCAGGTATCCAGACCAGTGAAGATTACAGATTCTACGCCATTTCAGCTGAGTTCCCTGAATTCAGTAACAAGGACAAAACTCTAGTCTTCCAATTCTCAGTCAAGCACGAGCAAAAGCTTGACTGTGGTGGTGGCTACATGAAGCTGCTAAGTGGTGATGTTGACCAGAAGAAATTCGGTGGAGATACCCCATACAGGTACATTTCCATATCTCATTTCAGTTTCCACAAAGGCAATTTCACCTTAAACATCTCAACATCATCATTTGACATCAATTTTATAAACTAACACCTGTATGCTTCTACCTGCAGCATCATGTTTGGCCCTGATATCTGTGGCTACAGCACGAAGAAAGTGCATGCTATCCTTACCTACAACGAAACAAACCACTTAATCAAGAAGGATGTTCC
>KE151689.1:35910-46357 GCA_000411095.1 Aethionema arabicum | reverse complement strand
CCGTTAGTTTGTTAGGCGTTAATTAGTTTATCACGTTCACGTTTTTTTTTTTTTTTTCAAACTCGATTATATTTTATTTAATTTCATGTAATTTATTTTTGTATACATTACTTTTTATTCGTATTGATTTTTATTATATATTTTGTTTTGAAAAATCAAATGAATCTAAAGACGAGGGTAACAACTAATCTCGATTCCAAAAATGGTTTAGTACCAAATTTTTATTTTAATTATATATTATTTAAATTAAATATTTCAAATACAATAAGAAAAAAAGGAAGAATGCGCGTGGACCGGGTAACATGACCGGAACAAAATTGATTTCCTAGTTTTTATTTTTAACTTATTCATCTTTATATGTTTAGGCATTTGGATATTCGTTTAGTTTTAGTTTGATATTTTCGGTTTTTCCTTTCATGACTATAAGATTCAATAAGATTTTTATAGATTTTGGTTCGATTCCCGTTCTAGTGCGGATATTTAATAAGAAAATAACGGAAAATTATCCGAAAAACATAAAAAATATCTAAAAACAAAAAAATATGTGAAAAACTGAAAAATACTAAAAAGAAATTATAATTACTTTCAGATATCTAATGGATATCGGTACAGTCCGGTTACTATCTGTTATCTATAGATCACAATTTTAAGATTGAATAGATAATTTTTATGGGAACCGAACTTTTTTGGTTCGATTCAGGTTTTCAGTTTTGGTTTTTTTGTGTAGCCCTACTTTTATATCTAAAAATATTCCAATTCGAGATATAATTAATGATAATATTTAATTTATACCAATTAATGAAATCGATTTACCATTTAAGAGAAAAACAAAACAAAACGGGTAACGTGCGAAGGAGACCGACCTTAATATTGGGGAGGTCATGGAGTCCATGTGATTTTATTGACTTTTTGCACTATTGATGTCAAAAAAGTGTGTTTTACTCATAATGCTCCCAAGCAACTTTTATAGTCATTAACTAAAAAAACAAAACAACAAATTTGACTCACTTTTTTTTTTATAATAACAAACGTACAAAACCCTTTTGTTTTACTAATCAAACATGGTTAATGGAGGAAGATCTAAATCAAAATTATAAAAAAATATTATTTGTTTAATTATTGTTAATTATGTTTTAACGATGAGTTTGATGACTAATGATTTAATTTTATAATTCTCAATTTCAATATTCTAAATTTTAATTATTGGTGATTCAAGATAAATAAAACATCATTTAACAAAATAATAATCATAAATTTTATTGTTGATATTAATTGATAGTTTAACAATTATAAAACAAGTACTTCATTTCGAAAAATATAGTTTGTTGTATTTTTTGTCTTTTGGATTACTGATCCCGGTAGCTGATACAAATTAAGTACATAAATTAAATATCGCTCTTGCAACTCGAAATCTGATACCCTTAAATACATAAGAAATGAGTTATAGTGGAAACCACTACACCAACCTTATTCATTGTATAATTTGTTGCATTTGTATATTTAATATTGGTTTTCTGTAATTTTTTTATTTAATTTACATAATAAAAAAAGAAAAGTGTTAGTATATTAAAAAATAATGTTATTTAACAAATCAAAGAGTACTAATTGAAAACAGTTACAAAAAAAATCATGTAACTAACTACTAATTATTTTTAATATTTGTAAAAATCTTTAACATAATCTTTTTTTATATAAATAGAAAAATTAGATAAATAACAAATATACATATATATAGTAGTTAGAAGTAAAGAAGGACCACAAATTTGGCACCAAAAGAAGGGAAAGCAACTTAGATTGAGAAACATATTTCTTCTCTCTATTTAAGTCTCTTCTCACGTGTGCTTTCTTTCTTACACCAAATATGTCTCTTTCTTTTTTTAACTACTATATTTGTTTCCTTAATTATTTTAAAGACCGGATACTACTACAAATTCCACACGAAATATATATGTGAGATTTAATAATCATTCCATTTGTTTATTAATTAGTTTTAAAATAAAAAAAATCTTTAAAAACTAGACATATTTCACCAATTTAAATCTGGTTATATTAAACAAATACTATTACATGAAATTTGATTTAGTCAATTTCACATTCATTTACTACCTAAAAAAATTATACTAAACGATAATGTAAAAAAAAAAGAAATCAACTCTTAGACCATAAGACCATCCTTAATGGTTATAAATCCTATTGCGGTTGTAATTTTTAATTTTAATTTAATATTAATAAAATTTAAAATGAAAAAAAATTAAAATAGAAAAAGATAGAGATAGCTAGAGAAGTAGAGAGAGAAAGAGGAGTTTTTAGTTAAGAGGTTTACTAACTCATTTAATATAATTTTATTTTATTTATTTATTTTTCTAAGAATCTCTTTAAAATTTTCTATTAGAATTGCTCTACACCAGTTTCATTAACAAAAATATAAATTAAATGTAGTTTTTTGCTTTTTGAGAGTTTCGAATCCGATATTTGGAGAATCAGAAAGAAACACTTGCTACTGACTACCTTGCTCCACTAAAAAAACTACAAATCTAATTGACCGAAATTTTGAAAACAAATAAAAACTTCAAAATAAATCATTCTTTAATACTTAAATTTGAAACAATTACGGTAAAATTTAACTATGAAAGTTTTTAAAATTAATATCAATTATTCATTCTCAAATAAATTGGAATCAGCAATATAGAAACAAAACCCATTATCCGGTTGAATTTTCTATAAAAAAAAGTAAATCATTTATAAATATATACAGTTAAATTTTAGAAAACAATTAAATATATGATTGGCTTAATAAAGAAAAAAAAACACTTGTCAAGAACAATTAAGTTTGATGCATTGATGTATTCACGTGATCTTAGCTTCTCAAATAGAAATTGAATTAATAGATTGAAGAACATGAGTAATTATAAATCCATCTAATGATAGCTACAAAACAAAAACAAAAAATTTAAAAATAAATTATAAAAATATAAAAAGTGAGAGAAAACATGAAGTTGGGCATTATGTGGGTAAAGAGTAGACCCAATGTGATCACATGCAACCATGTGACTCTAATTATGAACCTCATATGTGAATGTGGACGAGGTGGTGCCAAATCTTTATATTATTTGTTTTATTTTATAAAGAATCTTCTCTTTTTCTTTTTTTATTTATACAAATTTGTTTGAAATTTTTTGAATTACACAAAAAAATAATTTACTCTATGAGTATATTACAAAAAAAAAAAACACATACGTTAAAAAGTATATGAAATATAAGAAAAGTAGTTAAAACGATTTTTTTATTTTTTAAATTAATACTTTATTTGTTAATAACTTTAAATATACCACGATAATAAAATAATTATAAAATAAATATCTAGTTTCTTAAAATGTCATCGATTTGAAATTACATTGTGAAAAATGACATTAACAAATACTGACGGTTTTACTAATGAGATTTCTTACTTATATTATGATCTTACTGATGTTATATTTCATGGCGTAATACTAAATTAATCACATTTAAAAAAAATTAAGGAATTGTCTACTGTATTTTGTTAGTATCATTATTAAATTAAAATTCACAAAAACAAAATATTACTTTATTAATCGAGAAACAATTGAGGAATGTTTAAACATTTTTTCTAAAACATATAATAAAAAGTGAGAATTTGCCATTTGTTTTATTTTATACAATTTTCAAAACCAATGAACTCAACATTATTGACGGTAACTTTGAGAATTCAATTAAATCTAAAAAATTTTAGGTAACCACATGGCACATGATTGATGTTTTTCTTTTTAACTTTATAAAAATATTTTGGATTATTTAAATTTGTACTTAATAATGAACAATTGTTACAATTTCATTCTGATAATTGGATGAATGAGTTGCAGAAAATGAATTCATGGGATAAATATCAACGTTGTAATCAGTGATAAATTATAAAATCACAAACATGGAAAATTGGAAACATAAATATCAATATTTTATATCTATCATCTCTTCTATCCATTCTTAATAATTTCAAAAAACTTTGGACCCTCAAATTGAAGGGGTATTTTTGTTAGAATTTTATTAGTTAGAATTTCATTATATATGTGGACATTTTTTTTATCCGATATGGTTCAATTAAATCACTGCTTAGGGCCTTTAATTTATTTTTAATATTATTTGTCGGCATTTTTGTACATATTTTCTTTTGCCAGAAGATGTAAATTAAAACATATAGTAGAAAACTAAAAAAAAAACTCTGCGATACGCACAGATAAAATTCTAGTATATGAAAATGACTCGTTTTCTAATGCTGCTTATGATCTCCAAAAACGTTGGACCGTCATTGATTAAAATATACTATAAATTTTTATTTTGAAAAATTAATTACAGGCTATGTCATTTGGATACAAATTATAATTAACCCCAAAACTTATATAATCTCCTTATCACCTAAACGATAACACACAACTTCAACAACAAAATACAGTAAACAACCATTTATTAAAGAACTGATATACTGAAAATATTGCAAAGAAAATGAAATAAATTTCACATCCAAACATTTTTTTATAACAAAGTTTATGAATTAAATGAAAGCTTTGAAGAAGAAGAAAATTTATGAGTCTTGAGATAATTCAATTATCCATTGAGAATAAGCTCCATAAGCAATATTTGAAATCTTAAAACCAGCTTCCATAGCCAAAACATCAAACTCTTCTTTTGTTCTTTCTTTGCCTCCATTCAATAAACACATCATAAACATGTCTGAACGCAATGCGTTTTTGGTCGCAAGACAAGTTGTTGATATTTCTTGTGGTAATATTCTTTCGACTATAATCACTTTACCATCTTTTGGTATTGCTTTCTTACAATTCTTCAATATTTCTACACATTTTTCGTCGCTCCAATCATGAATTATCCACTTGAAAATTAAGAAAACAAAAGTATTTTATTATTAGTATACTAGGAAAATATTATACCAAAAATTTCTATTTTTCTTTGTTCCGATTGATTAAGTAATATTTTGTTTATTGTAATATTAATTTAATCAATGATAATCACAAAATAGAAGAAGTTTATGAGGGCTGGCCTATTGTGAATTTTTGTATGGCATTTTCCATGACATAAATACATAAGCAATCATACTTTTAAAAAAAAAATCAAGTGTTTTTTTTTGTCGTCAAATCAAGTGTTTATTTTAACATGTTTTACCAATTACCACAATTAAATCAAAATTCAAAACAAAATTGGATTACTAATTTATTAATTGAAAAATAGACAATTCTTAAAATTAATTTTCCTACCATTATAAATAACCTTCCCATACATAATCATTTTTTTAAAATCAAGTATTTATTTTACCATATGTTACTTTTTTTTGTCAACGCCCATTGGTTATTACAACAGCTAAATTAAAATTTTTTAAAAAATTGGACTATTAATTTCATAATTGAAGAAATAGAAAAGAGGAATTATGCAAAATGTCATAATTCAAGTATTTTTTGCAAATTTATCCTTTGTGTGATGGTATACCAATTATACCATTGAGTTTATTGTTATGATATTTTTGCAAAAAATGTTTGAATGAGGGCATTTTTTAAAATCAATTATGCAAAATGTCATAATTCAATACGCTTTTGCAAATTTGTCCTAAAGTGTGAGGAAATACCACTTATACCGTTGGGTCTAATGTTAGAACATTTTTGCAAAAAAATGCTTGAATTAAAATATTTTTGCAAAAAAAACTTGAATGAAGGCATTTTTGCAAATCTCTCATTAAAAAATGATTTAAATCATTTTTTCCTACAGTTAAGAATGACATATTCTTAATTTAATTTATGTTTTGTGAAATATGTAAGTCTACCTTCATAAATATTGTTTGGCCTTGTGGGATTTGAGCAAACATATCACCACCAACATGCTCTATGCCTGATAAATAATTTACATCAAAATCTATATGTTACTATTAATTAAATAGAAAAAAATAAAAAAGTAAGAATACAAAAAAAAAATGAATTTACCATTGATTTGGTGGGGACTGTCTTTGACAACGTGAGGCAAGTCAAAATTGATTCCTTTTAAATGTGGGAGTTTAGAAATAATTTGGGCAAGATTTGCTCCTAAACCACCTCCTACATCTACCAAAACGTCGCCGTTTTGTAGATTCTTGAATCCATCATAATTTTCTAATATCTTTTTCATCACTATTGATGTATGATTAAACATTGCATCGTTGAATTGAGTTTGTTTCTTTTCATTTTTTGTTATATTTGCAAAGAAGGAATCCCCATAGGTTCTTTGGTAGGGTGTTGCTCCACCTTCTAATATCGATGCTGTGAGATGCGACCTATCAATGGACATTTTTAAATATTAATTAATTAATTAGTTATGATTCAGTATATAAATAAATAGAGGAAAACTATTTAAAGTATTTCACTTTTTCCATCTTTTCACTTTGTTTGAAGTGATGAATTAAAAGTTTTGTGAATTTTAATTTAACCGTGGTAATAACAAAATATGATAAATCAAATTTTTGAACTAAGAAAATGTCATTGATTAAAATTATGTTATTAGGGATGGGAAAAAATTCGGAACCGAAAAGTCGCAAATCACAATTTTTTTTTTAAGATAGACCAAAATAAGTATTTGTGTTAGATTATACTTTATTGATACATTTCCTACAATTTAATCATAAATCAATCATATTCTTTTTTTTTCTCAAGAATCAATCATATTCTAAGAAAAAAAAACTATTTTGCCATTCTTTGTTACTACCATGATTGAATTAAAATTAATTAACACTAAATAGAAGTAAATTCATCAACTGAGAGAAATAAAATAGCATTTGTTTTCAAATAACTTAAATTTTTTTGTATAAACATGATCAAATTAACCAAAAAAAATGAAAAAAAGTTTATATATCATACCAAACAATTGCTGAGTTATCATGGCCGTCGAAAAACGCCATGGAAGCAATAGAAAAGCCATCTTTATCTTTAATAAATCTTTTTCCAACTTCTCCTATTCCATAAACCCTAATCTCTTTCCCATTTTCATCTTTCACTAACTTACAAGTAGTTACCGAATAGCTCGCAAGAAAACGTAGCAATCGATCGATCATCGAAGAAGCTTCTTGATTCTTGGGAGCAGCTTTAGAAGCTAACTCCATTGGTGAGAGATGAGATCTTGAAGGTCCTGCCTCAAAGATTATCTCCAATAACTTTAATTCTACAACAGATTTTATAGTATAAGGTAAGATTCCAATATTACATAGCTCAATCGCCATTAATAGATTTTCCTCTTCGGTTACTAAAGATCCTTTAGAACTTTGTATAAACTCCATTTTTTTCTTTTTTTTTGTTTAATGATTGTAAAGAAGAAATAAATGAAATGTGTTCTTGTTATTACCTCCTATTTATAATTTAAATGTGTAGTGATGATATATGATTAGCATCTTTCTATTTTTTTTTAACATACCCACTATCCTCCATGTACTTTTTTAAATAGTAAAACATACCAACTATCCTCCATGTATTTTTTTTAAATAGTAAAAATAAAGGAAAATGACAAAAACAATCTATATAAAATATGCCTTTGAAATATTATATTTTGAAAGTATTTGGAAAAAATATACATTATATATATATATATATTCGGATGAATCACAAGTTGGTTCTATTAACTCGAGTGCTTATATTAAATGTGCTCAAATTTAGGTATCTTTGGAAAATTAGAATAAAATATTTATAGTGGAAATTACTTGACTACCTCGTTCGGATGGAAAATATATCTTTTAAAATATTTTTAACATTTCATATTTTTCCTTATTAAAAGTGATGGTGTTGTTAACGGAACCGTTACTTCCGTTTAAACGGTGTTATGCACCTTGAAATAACAATGAAGGTATTTTCATCATATTTAGGATATTGTTTGAGTTTAGAGTTTTGTAGCAAGATAGAGCCAAATTACGAAAGTAACAACGCCATTAACAATATTATAATTTATATATATCACTTTTATTGATAACAGAAAATATGAAATGTTGAAAAATATATATTGTAGAAAAACTTCTTTTGCTAACTTTATTCTAAAAAACATAAAATATCAAATAAATATTTTGTATGGTTTATTTTTTCATTTTTCATAAAAAATAATGTGTAACCCATTGATATCTACGACCAGTCGACCACCACTGTGCCCTCCCCATTTTACAACCACGTTGACCCCAAATTAATTTTTTTTCGGGTCACAAACATAATTTAACAGTTTCTTTTTATGATCATAGAACTATAAACCGGTTTTATTAACTAAAACATATATTAAATATAGTATTCCATTTTTAATGAATTCAAACTGGTATACTTTTGGAGAATAAAAAAAAATTACTGTGAAAACCAATAACCTATTAGTCAATTATTAATATTTTTTTAATAAAAATAGTTAATTTAATTATACCATCATGGTATGACATGCCAGAGATATAACAACAATAAATACAGAAAACAACTAATAATAAATAATTTTTTTTTGTTTAGATAGAAATTGGTAAAGAGCATATGCCGGGGAAATGCCACCGCTATCCTCTCCCTCCACATGTGCAATCAAATATTTTTTAATTGCCCGTATTTTCTTAACATCATTTTCGATCATAAACCCGATTCAACAGAATTACTTGTAATATATAACATTTAATCAATTTTTTTTTTGGTCATATGATAACTAATGGTAAATCCCATTTTTTTCCTTGACTATGGACACTTAATTTGATTTCATCTCATTATAATTGTACAACTATTTGACTATTAAACTCGTTTGTCATCGAAAAGAATTAAAAAAAAACTATCTTTCATTAAATTATAATTTTGTAAGCAAAAGCTGCTCACGACAACCCATCCATTAACCACTACAAAAAAAATATAATATTTAATATTTTGTATTTAGTCGAGTATGACTATTTTTTTCGGTTTATTTGAAACACCGACAAAATGGCAAAAATAAAAAATTTATATTCACTTTGTTGTTGCTAAGTTTCGTCTTTAAAATGTGCTACTAAACATATTTATTTATTTATCTATCGTTAGCTCGAGGAACTTTTGGTGAGATAACTCAGCTAACCAATCAATTTGTTTGAGTTTAAAAGTAATAACTTGGACCTCACTTATTAGTATTTCAAAAAAAAAAATAAACTCAACATTTTAAATACACATCTGATATACTTTTAAAGTTTGACATAAATAACAAATCTTATAACTTTATTCCGTTAAAATCCTAAGCGGTTGTCAAATAACTAAACCGATGTATTTAGATTTTTTTAATTGTAACTTTTATTAGCATAAACACATCCATGATCACTGGCGGAGGCACATGGAAGGCATGGTGGTCAATTTTCCCGGGTGGAAAAATAATTATAACATTAATTTTATACGATATTTTAAGTTGATCTACGTCAAAAAAATATTGACCTCTGTAAATTTTTTAATGATGTTTATGAAGTTGTTATAACAAAGAAAAATAGTTATGATCCACCCGATTGAACAATTTTATGAATAAAATGACAATTTTTACTAAAAAAAAATTACATATCAGTCTTGGGATAATTCAATGAGCCACTGAGAATGAGTTCCTGTTGAGAAATATGCTTAAGTGTGGAGAAGCTTTGGAATGAGATAGAGTGTCTCAAGAGACTGAGATTGAGAAAGAAGGTTTGAGTTTTAAATGACCAGAATCAAACGACATAAGCATTGTCGTTTTGATTAAAAGAGGAACAAAATGGGTTTAAAGACAAAACCTGCAGTTTTCTGTTTTTGGCAGTGATGGTACACTGATTTTCGTTGGTTCTCAAGGTGATCTCTGATCACAAGACAAAGTCAAAGGTTATTGTGATTCTGATTTTGCAGCTGACTTAGATAAGAGAAGATCAGTTACTGGGTTTGCTTTCACCATTGGAGGCAATCTTGTCAGCTGGAAATCAGGTTTACAGAAGGTGGTAGCACTCTCTACAACAGAAGCTGAGTATATGTCAATGACAGAAGCTGTTAAAGAGGGAGTTTGGCTTAAGGGAATCTTGAATGAATTGGGATTTGAGCAGAAATCAGCAACCATATTCAGTGATTCTCAAAGTGCAATATCTCTGTCAAGAAATGCAGTTCATCATGAGAGAACAAAGCACATTGATGTGCGTTTACATTTCATCAGAGATATCATAAGTCAAGGAGATGTTGAAGTGTGTAAGATATCAACTCTAACAAATCCAGCCGATATCTTCACCAAAGTACTACCGGTAAACAAGTTTGAGACTGCTCTGAGGGATCTCAGAGTGAAGACTGACTGAGATTCAGTCACCAGAACCGAGTAAAGGAAATGCAAAACTAAGTAGAAAGGAAGAGAGTTGAAGAAGATCCACACTAAAGCAAGAAGGAGATTTGTTGAGAAATATGCTTAAGTGTGGAGAAGCTTTGGAATGAGA
>KE151688.1:197271-217625 GCA_000411095.1 Aethionema arabicum | reverse complement strand
AATACGTGTTTGACCATTGGTTCGTGAATAGATCATCCAGAGCCTAACGCTTTTATTTTATTGAGTTTATTTAGTTTAATTTACAGTTGGTTCGTGACACCCAAACTGCACTGTTTTGTCTTAGCTTAGTTGTGCATCTTAATCTCTTATTGTTTAACACTAGTCCCGTGGATCAACCCTCTATCTAACTGCAACACCCCTTGTGGTCGGGGCGAGTAGAGGTTTAATAAATTTTAAAGTTCATCATACCCCGTAGTAAACGCATAGTACTCTACGAGCGAGATCATCTAGCTAGCTGGAAGAGAAGTACTTCATCAAACTCCAACACACAAATACAAGATTTAAAGACTGAAATCCATCAAGCATACCAAAGTCTTGCACCTGATTATGCCCACATTGCTCAACTAAAAACCCAGCTTAACGTTGCTTACCGATTGGAGGAAGCATTTTGGCAAACCAAAAGTAGAATCCAGTGGCTCCAAGCAGGAGACAGAAACACATCCTTCTTTCATGCTCAAACCAAGCAGAGAAGGGCATATAATAGGATTATCCAATTCCGAGATGATGATGGCAGTGTTTACGTGAACCCCAATGACATCCAGCAAAAATTCGTGAATTACTTTCAATCTCTATACACTTCCTCATATTCTTATACCTCAAATGAACTTATTAACCAAATTTCTCCATGTGTAACAGCTGAAATGAATGCAGCACTGACACAGATAGTCACTGAGGATGAAATAACAAAGGTAGTGTTCTCTATTCATCCCACTAAAGCCCCAGGACCAGATGGATTAACGGCTGGGTTTTTCAGAAATCACTGGGAGGTCGTCAAACCAGGTGTTATTGCCTATGTACGTTTATTCTTTGAACATGATTACTTAGACCCTAAACTTAACCATACTCATATCTGCCTCATCCCTAAGACTACATCTCATGCTAATGCAAAAGACTACAGACCTATCAGCCTAGCTAATGTAGCTTACAAAATTGTCTCAAAAATCCTTGCAGAAAGATTGAAACCATGGTTACCTTTTATTATATCAGAAAATCAATCTGCATTCATCCCTGGTAGGCTGATTAGTGATAACATCCTCATAGCACATGAAATGCTGCATTCCATACATGCTCGTAATAAACACACTACATCAATGGCTGTTAAATTAGATATTTCAAAAGCCTTTGACAAAGTAGAATGGCCATATCTGAAAGCAATTATGACTCGTATGGGATTTTGTGCAACCTGGATTAACTGGATTATGATTTGTGTTCAATCTGTTACTTATTCTGTATTGATCAATGGTACCCCTACTGGAACAATACACCCACAACGTGGTATACGACAGGGAGATCCAATATCCCCCTTTCTTTATCTAATTTGTGCAGAGGGATTATCGAGATTGATTCAGTCTAAAAGGCAGCAAGGACAAATTTCAGGAATCAAGGCATCCAGAGGAGGTCCTGTTATAACCCATCTCTTTTTTGGAGATGACTCTATAATATTCACTAAAGCTACACCAAGAGAATATACTGAGCTCTTAACCATTCTGCACACATATCAGGAGGCTTCTGGACAAGAGGTAAATTATCATAAATCTGCAATTACCTTCAGTCGAGGTACGACCACTACTACTCGGTCAATTATATGCAGTACCCTTAGAATTTATAAGATAGGAGGCTTAGACAAATATTTGGGTGTTCCAGAGCATATAGGTAGAAGTAAAACTGAAGCATTTTCTTATATACATCAACGCATCCAAAACAAATTAGCTAGTTGGTACACTAAACTATTGTCTCCTGCTGGAAAGGAAGTGCTAATTAAAGCAGTAGCTACAGCAATACCTGCTTACACAATGTCATGTTTCTTACTTCCAAAGAAGCTTTTAACTCAAATTAACTCTGCTATTAGGCACTTCTGGTGGTCGGTAGATCCTCACAAACGTAAAATCCCCTGGATTGCATGGCACAAAATCACAGCTTCAAAACAACAAGGTGGTCTAGGTATTCGTGACTTGTACAGCTTTAACATTGCTCTCTTGGCCAAGCAAGGATGGAGGTTGCTTAATAATCCCCATTCCCTATTGGCTAAAGTTTATAAGGCCAAATATTATCGCCATTCTACTTTTTTTCAGGAGAATGCATCTGCTAATGCCAGTTATGCCTGGAAGAGCATTGGGCATACCAAAAGCTTATTGCAACAAGGTATCCGTTGGAGAGTAGGTAATGGCCGCACTATCAAAGTGTGGGAAGACAATTGGCTCCCAACATCTCCTTCGAGACCACCTGCTAGAACAGGTACATTAACTAACCCATCTCTCTATGTAGCTGATCTATTACAGCCAGGTACTAGTGAGTGGAATCGACAACAACTAGAATCTCTTTTTACCCCGGAAGAGGTATCTCTAATCTTACAAATCCGGCCATCATGTACTCGAGGAAGGGACCATCTCTCATGGATATATACACAATCAGGTGACTATAGCGTTAAATCTGGTTATCACCTCCATTTATCCCAGCACCATCAACAAGAAGGCTCCCCTCATCACTCAGCTGAAACACAAAGGTTCTATAGATTGTTGTGGAAGCTTGATGTACCTCCAAAAATCAAAAATTTCTGGTGGCGAGTATCTCATAATAGCTTACCGGTAGGGGCTGCTCTAAGATCTCGGGGGTGTCAAATAGACCCACAATGTCAGCGTTGTGGAGAAGCTCCAGAAAATGTAAACCATCTACTGTTTCAATGTCGAGTTTCTAAGGAAATATGGGAATTGGCTCCTCTTCCAGTACCTAACATGTCAGAGCTAGACAATTCTACACTTGCTGCCAACCTCAATGTTTTCCTCACCTTAGTGCAAACGAAACAGTGCAACTCTCATCTTTTTCCATTCATTGGATGGCATATATGGAAAATGAGAAATTTGATGATTTTTCAGCACATGAAACAACCAATTCCACAGGTCATCAACAAATCAATACTATCATATGAGAGCTGGAGCAAATCTAAAGAAGATCACCAGTCTCCCATGATTCCAAGAGCACCTGTCCCAAGTACGGTATCAAATAACGACACTACCAATCAAGTCAACATGGATCTAGCTAACAACCAATTGTCTTGTCTTGTGGATGCTTCTTGGAGTTCTAGTACAGCAACTGCAGGTATAGGTTGGCTCCTCACTAAACCAGATGGTACAACTATTATTACAGCCCAAGGAACAATACCACCAACATCCACGCCCAAGGAAGCTGAAGCAGTAGCTCTGCTCATGGCTGTAAAAGAAATGCGTAAACTAGCTTTCAAGAATGTGCAGTTTGTAGGGGATTGCAGGTCTCTGTATGTAGAGATACAAGAAATCATTTCTAAACCAACCCAAAGTACACGATGCTCTTCAGATACAACAACAATGGTACTAGACATAGCAACACTTTCAGTTCAGCCTTACCATTTCTCGTTCAAGGCAACAAATCGCAATCTCATCTACCAAGCTGGCCAATTAGCTAGGACAGCTAAAAATAATAACCTTTTGTACACCATTTTCTGGGATAATTAGCACTTGTAAAACTATGAATTCCAATCAATGACGACAAAAAAAAAAAAATATTGTTTTTTTTCACTTCTTTATTTATTTCACGAAATCCATTATTTCATGTAGCATAAAGTTTAAAAGTTTGTAATTTTAAACTTTAGGATTAAAAAAACAGTTTTGAAAGTTGACGACTTTTTTATAAAACGGTCAAACTTCAAAGTTTTTTTCGCCGTAAAACTAATCAAAAACTTATAAAAAATCTAATGAAATTTAAATGAATTAATAACAGTTTCTTTGTAAATTTAGTCCATGTTAAAAAAAAATATTATTCATTATATAAGACTAGTCTCATGCTATGTAAATTTATAATACAAATGAACAATTGAAAAACATTTAGAAATAAAAATATGTTAGGCAAAGGTTTGTGAAGAAATACGAAAGCATTGAATTATTTTAGTTTCTTTGATAATTCTTTTAGTAGAGAAATAAAACTTCATAAATATGGTTTTAAGAAAAACTTACAAAAAAGTAAGAACAAAATCTTTCTATAATCTAGTAAAAAATAACAAAATCAAATTTAGTATTAAAACATATACCTAATCGGATAAAAATGAAATTCTCTCGTTCGTACAACTGTTTACCGCGGGGACCTAGAGATTTGAAAAGAAGAAATCGAAGAACATTAAAAAGAATTTGGATTCCTTAAATGCTATAAACTTCATTGGAAAATTTTTACACTTGTTGGTGCTTCTTGTGTGAGGACCCACTTGGAAGTTTCTCTCTATCCGAATAAGAAATCTAGCAACAAAGGAACCTAGCATTTGCTCAACATAAGATTAGGCAAACGTGGAACCTAGTAAGCATCAAACAAGAATTGCTTGTACGAGGAAAATGAGAAACTTAACCACCGATAAAGCTTAGTTTCCTGCAAAGATGAGACAAAAGGAGTCTAACAGTGGAAAAAAGAGAGTTCCCATAGACATTAAAACAAGACTAGGTGAGTTTAGAACTATTGAAGATGAAGAACGGCTTGACATATTAGATATAAACATTGATGTTTCTCTTGTAGTTAAAGAAAAGAGGATAATAGTAAGGCTATTGAACCCTGCAACCTAAAAAATAAGGGGAGCAATATGAAGTTTACCCATAATGTGGAGAACGGAAGGGAAAGTTAGAGGAAGAGGATTTAGTGAAAACATCTTTCAGTTTTTATTTCAAGACGAACAAAACAATGCATACATGCTTAGTGAAGGGCTTTCGTCATCATGAATTGGATGATAACCCTAGAACGTTGGACCCTAAACCCTATTGCAAGAGGCAACTATTAATTTCTTAGACAATCAACTCGGGGTAGTAGTAAATGTTAAAATGCACACACAAGGATCCAACTTTGTGGAACATGTCAGAATCATAGTTATCATAAACATGGAAGACCCCTTACGTTCCAAAGGATGTTTCATTTCAGGACTAGAGAGGTAGTGGTCGCATAACTAAAATATGAGCTTCCCTTAAAAGGTTGCTACCATTGTCGACACGATACCCATGATATATTCCAGTGTCGTGCCCTAAAAAAATCTAAGGTCGTAGGATGACAACACGTAGAATAGTCGCGCACATACCACACGCCATCCACAACCTGATTTGGCAAAGACTCGGAAGAGAAATATACTTGGCAACGTAATGATCAGGTAATTAACAACACATAAGTGTCAAATATAATACTATCCAATTAAGAATATCGAAAGATCAGAGGAAAATATAATTGGCAACGTAATGAGCAGGCGACCAAATTGTCCAAGAACAATGAATGAACAGGATACATCCACCTCATTTGGCCTTCAACAGCTGAGAACGGAGGAGAACATAGGAGAAAACAAAATTCTCATGAGATTGCAGTAATCACACAACAAAATGCAAGGTCCTAACAAAAAAATACTATTATCAAATATTGGCCTCCTTTTTTATGCAAGTACCACAGAAAAGTTAAACCACAAACCTCTCCCCGAACAAAGAGAAATAAGTGACATAACACATGCTGCAATGAGGCTTAGTATCAAAGATATATTGTCTTTCTACAAGCATAAATTGTAACCGTGAATGACGAAGAAAACATCACAAAAACACCAAAGGATACAGAAGGAAACACGTTGAACTCTATTGAAAGGTTAGTGGTAAACCTTAAACCACATGTGTCCTCATGAACACAATAGGTTGGAACTGTCAAGAGACGGGGAACACCCAGACAGTTCAACAACTAAATAAAATACGACAGAGTACATGAAGAAGTTGGTGGGGCACTTAGGATTTCAGGGATTCCATATAGTAGAACCAGAAGAAAAGAACGTAGGGCTATTTCTATTATGGGGAGACAACATAGGTGTTACAATTAGGAAATCATATAAAAACTTAATAAATGTGATTGTCACCCGAGGAAACGACACTTTACACATGATATACGTTTATGAGAGCGTAATAGACCCATGAGAGAAGAGGTATAATAGGACTTTGGTTGGTTTGGGATGACTTTAATGAGATAAAAAATAATGCAAAAAAAGCAAGGAGGAATCAAAAGGCCAACAAATTATTTATCCTTTTTAATACCATAATCTCGACTTGCGGCCTAAAGGATCTTAATTATACTGGAATCCCTTTCTCATGGGGTGGTGTTAGAGAAAAATGGGGTTTTCATTGTAGACTAGAGAGAGCACTAGTCAATGTCGAATGGATGACTCTCTTATAAAAAATGAACTTGGTATACCTACCCGGAATTGCCTCGGATCATATCCTTTTGTTAATCTGCATAGATGGCAATTAGACATGAAAGAAAACCACATTTTTTATACGACAAATAATGTTTTTATATGGAGGACTTCAAGATCAACACAATGTTAGGATGAGAGACATGGGGACCGACTCAACGAACATAGCAGAAAAAATACGCTCCTGCAGAATGGAGATTGCCAAATGGAAACTAAACCAAGAACATAAACTCGAGAGAACATATTGAACACCTAAAAGTTGAGATTGATGCATAAAGTCATAAAAGGACTTCGACTACAAAGAGCTAATCATATTAAAGAGGGAGTTAAACATGGAGTATAAAAGGGAAGAGAAATTTTGGCAGTAAACTGGAGATAAGAACACCATATTCTTCCATGGATCAACAAAATCAAAGATTACGAAACTGATAAACAACCTTTGTTGACAGGAATGAAAGAGGGTTGTTTGATGAAAAAGAAATGGGACAACATGCACAAAAATATTTCACTAACCTATTTGCGGTTGCCACTTTTGCGTGCAACCTATCTGAGTAGGGATCATACCAACCAAGAGTAGCTAACAATCAGAATGAGGAACTACTACGTCCAACGACCCTCACAGAAGTTGAAACTATAGTCTTTGAAATGTAACTAATATCAAAAACGATGGGGGGATAGGGGGTAAAGGCTTCTAGTTAAGTTTGTCAGAGAAAATAGGCGTTTAAAGATTAAAATTCTAGCATATCTAAAGCAAAAAAATTCAAAACAAGATAAGAGGATGGCAAAACATATTTCTATCACAAGGGAGAAAAAAGATACTCCTAAAAATCGTGGTGCTAGCATTACTAACCTATAATATGTCTTTTTTCAGATACCAAAAACACTTTGGAAGGACATAACCAAATTAATGTTAGATTTTTGGTGGAGTACAAGCGTCGAAAAGAAAGGCATACATTGTCAATCATGGAGCAAATTTACTAGGCCTAAACATGAAGGGGGTATGGGGTTTAGAGATTTAGAAGACTTCAATTTAGCTTTGCTTGCAAAGAAAATTCGCAAACTCCTCCTTATTGCTATCAAAGGTTTTAAAAGCCAAGTATTTTCAAAAATGATCTATTTTTCAAGGGAAAACAGGGAATCACCCTTCTTTTGTATGGAGAAGTCTAATGGAATCCTTACAGATCAAAAGAGGAATCTGTAAGGACATAGGATATGGTGAATCCACACTATCTTGGAAGGATTTTTGGTTCTCTACCTCTCCCTCACGGTCGTCGCGCTATAAATAGGGTCTGCGATCAAATCAAAAGGAGTTTGTTAACTGGTGTATTCATTCATCTATAAGACATTGGAACATTCAAGATCTTGAGGCAGTGGTACATGAAGAGGATTTAAAACTGATTTATACCATCAAGTCGGGATTAAAAGGGGTAGTAGACACTTATATTTTGGATCCTACGCATGATGGTAGATACACTCTACGATCGAGTACTAGAATCAAACTCAATTAGAGAACTGAACCACATGAGCTAAACGACTGCCCGAACATCAACAAGATACAAAGCAATCTAGAATTCATACACAGTTCAAAAAATCAAATATTTCTTATGGAGAACAATGACCAAAAATCTTGTTGTAGCCGTGGAAATGTCGAAAAAGAAATTAACAAGAGACAAAACGTGTTAGATTTTTCGAATAGGAGGAATACCATAAACCATATCTTATTCCAGTTCTCTTTTTCATGATTGGTCTGGGCCATTTCCTTGATCCCCGGAGCAGCCGCATGAGGCTTTAACACCTCTTTCCTCTCTAATTTCGCGAATCTGCTCCTTTTTGCTTCTCGGGATACATCGATATCAGATCAGAATAGGATATTTCCCTCGATCATTTGGAGAATCTGGAAAACACGAAATGAATTCATCTTCAAAGGCAATCAACTGTCGTATTTATATCTGATGCAAAAGGTTAATCAAGACATAGAAGAATGGGAAGTGACAAAATAGATCAAGGGGGAAACAATGACTTACATGCTCCACTGGAGACAAGGGCTCTGCACATATGAGAAAGACAAATATGGATCCCCTCCCACCCACCAGAGAACTGAAATGTAATGTCGACGCCTCATGGGATCAGTCTCATGGAAGCACAATTGGATGGCTCCTCTGAGACGGTAAAGGTGAGGCGATCACTTTGAGAGACAAAAATTTGGGGCAAACACTTTCTCCACTAATCCCAAAAATTGAAGGGTTATCTTGGGTTACTCATGAACTAAAGTTATTGGGGGCATAAGAAGGTAACCTTTGAAACTGATAGCAAAAATATAACTTAGGGTATACTTACAGAAGAGGTCTGACTTTCATTTGAACCCTATAGCCGAGCCATTTTGGTACTAAAGAGGGATTATGAGCACTTCAAGATTAAATTCATACCGAGAATTGTAAACAACGCGGCTGACATAATTGCTAATTTCGTCATAGCTTCAGAAACTATACATCCATTACTTCCTTTTTTTAACCGCCTCTTATTGCAAGAGTCGTAATGGATGACAAACTCAATTTGATGAACACCACGGATTAATGAAATTAGCTTTGAGAGAAGAAAAAAAAGCATATATCTAATCAATTTAAAATCTCAAATAAAGATCTTGATTTCAAAAAATTAGTAATTGACCAATAACTTGAAAAAAGAAAAATTATGAAAAAGTTAGTTTTTTTCACTCCAAAGTTCATATATATTACTTCTGGCAAAAAAAATTTATATATTACTTATTACATTCAACTTTTCAGCTAATACAAGAATATTTCAAAATGCAAAATGATTTTGTTGGCGAGATAATTGTTGAAAATCTAGTAACAGACTTCGTTAGCTTTGCAACTTTTTGTGCCACTTCATTCCATTCTCTTGGTTGTACATAATGGAAAATAGATCGAATCTCTCACAAATAATCTAGATTGTCAGTGATATTGTAACTAAGAACGTCTAAATATCGTTCTTTCGTAAGCCATTGTTAAATCCTTGTTATTTGATACAAACATTATCTTCTTGAAGAACAAACGCTTAATTGTGCTATTGGTCTATAAAATCTTCTCCCTTCCGAAATTAAAGTCGATATTATTTGACCCATTTCTCGCTCCCCCCAAAAAATAAAGGATTGTCATGTTGATCTCGAAGAATCAATCCCAGTGTGCTCGGTTCTCTTTCCTTCCAAGTATCATATATATTGCACATCACCAGTTCCGTAGTGACGGTCTCAAAGGTTCCTTGTCACCGTTTCTAGTCTAGTTTGTTGGTTTATTTCTCTCTCTGGTGACCTTGATATGTGTTTTCCCCCTCTCTTCCCATCCTAAGTTTCTTCCTTTATTTTATTTTTTACTTCATGTGTTGATGGTTGTTTTGCGCGGAAGAGAAGATGATTTCTCTCATTCCATCTATTCTACAACAACCTTGGAAACTTTTAGTTCCTTTATTGCTCTGTTTCGTCGAAAGAGTTAAAACATTATATTGAGGTGTTAAATCTCTCCATGTATGCTCTTGGAATTCTTGATTGTTCAGATAACCCTTGTGAACACGCACTGGAAAAAGAGATGAATGGTCGTTTCTTTGTATTCTCCACATATCTGACATTATTGATCCAAGGTGATTTTTCTTTTCCGTATATTTTTTGCCACAACTAGGAAGTTCTTAAAGATTTTCCATATTAATAATTTACTTTGGGGATGGTATTTGTTTTCCATAGGGCACAGTTGATAGATTCTAGGCTTGGTAATCTGTAACATGTTTCTTCCGTTAAGACCCGATTTATCGTAATTAAAAGACGAACCAAGCAATCTAAGAAATACTCAACTTACTACGATTAGATTAAAAAAATAATCGCAAAGCTAAATATACTAGTAGTGTTTAGACAAATCTCTCTCCTTAGCTCGAAAAGCACCCTTTAGTATCACATTTTTTAGTGTTACAAATTCCATGATAAAACTACTAGACTCTTCTGATTAGAAACACTTAATCAGAATACCGACGCATCTAAATCCATGTCACACTCTCATATTCAACTTAGAAAATAGAACAAGTGGAGTATTAGTGGTGATTTGAAATGAAAACCAAAACCCTATTTATTTAGGAAAACATTTGTAAGAATTTATTCTTTACTTTCAATATGGGATAAAACAATACCTAAATTTATATTTTACAAAAATAAATATGTTTTTTAAATAACATAAATTCATAGATAATCTTAAACATCAGTAACTTAATTAATCATAAAAACCGTTTAAAATAGAAGATTAGACAATTTTTTATGCTCACTTTCATGAGCTTCATCCAACACAATCACATCTAATTTTGGTTCATCAAGAGAAAGATCTTCAAACTCAAGTCTTCCAATATTATTTTCATCTAGCGAATCAAATTTGTCACATCCCACATCTGGTTAGGAATTTCTTTGTAAGTATAAATTTTTCTAGATAGAAAACAAAGGTTAGGATGCACAAGTACTAAATCTAGGATGCACAAATACTAAATCTAGAAAACGAAGGTTAGGATGCTCTTTTTGGAACAATTTTGTTTTTTGGCTGCAGAATGAATAAACTTATAAGTGTTTCAGTTCCATTCACAACATGAGAATGAAGAATGTTGTCCAAGCAACTTAAATGCTAGTGACTGACGTTTTGGAGCTGATGATCCATGAACAACTCATCATCTTAAAGGTTTGAAGATAAATATATCATGAATGGCATCAACACCACCAAAATCTTCCCACCCCAAAGATAAATTAGAATATTCAATGTTAATTTCTCTTCTTCGTCTTGATTTAAACCTTCATGATGCAATTTTTTCTTTCTCTAGTATTCTTCAAATCTTGATGTGAAATTTTTCAATTGTTCTCTTCTCCAAGCCAGGCTGAGCTATAATATCTGCAAAGTATACAATAATTATGTTACTTAAATAACGATCTAATTTTTTATATTATAAGTTGGAGAGATTTTCATAAATTTCTTAATTCAAATATGTTTTTACAAAAAAAAATGTCTTCATACTAGACCCAAGAGTGTTTTTTGGTATACCATAACACATTAGGATAAATTTGCAAAAGGCTATTGAGTTAAGACATTTTTCATAATTCCTCGATAATTGTAAGATATTAAATCAAATGAACTAAAGTAGGTTAATAAACTTACTTGGGATTTAGAGAATGATTCATACAATAGAGGGGAGGTGTTGTTATTTATTTTGCAATAATGCTTCGTTTAGGCTTTTCTCTAAATATGTGCTTTAATGATGATTTGGGTCTGCGAATTTAAAACAAGATTTCAGCACAAAATCATTTAGAAGACCGAGAACTTGTGTAAACCTTTAGGCAATATATGAGTTTGATCATCTTACGGCTTCACATATTTTTTGTATCATCTTTTAGTTTTTTTCTCTAGAGTGTTTTTCTAGGGGTTTCGTGTGTGATTGAAAGACCGAGAACCTGTGTAAACCTTTGTTATTGTTTAATTTATTTTAGAGGCTACAGTTCCTCCACAAGATGTACCAACGATGTTGGGAACTTGTTAAATAATTGTGTTGTTACGTTACCCGAAGTTGAGCAACCAATCGAATTCTGGTGTTGATTGGGAAACTTGAAACATGTTTCAATTTGCATCTGTAAATGGTAGCAGAACGTGCGTGAGTGCAAATTTTTGCAGATCCACCGTTCAAGCGATCCGCAATCAGACTTTAGCAAGATCTCAACAACGATACCTCATAAGAAATTCAAGAAAGAATTTCACTCGATCACGATCAGTATCAACTCAGTAACAAGATTAAGATAAGACAACTTATGATCAGGTATCAACATCTATACAACATTATTAATCACTAATTAGAGGTATCACGATGGGACCAGTTGATGCGCGATTTGATATAGAAAAATTTGATGGCAATATTGTTTTCAAGTTGTGGAAATTCAAATTTCTGGGAACCATGGAAATCATGGTTTAGAAGGACTTTTGGAGGAACCTTCAGAAACTTACAAAGACACATCAGAGAGTGGCACTGATGGTGAAACTATAGTAGTAAAAATTGTTGATCATTTAGCATTAAAAAAGGAAAAACGTTTAAAGAACGTGTTATGTGCCAGTTTATCAAATGTTATTCTAAGAACGGTTATGGACGAACCTACTGCACTGGGAATCTGGAAGGCATTAGAAATTGAATAGCAAACAAAATTACTGCCAAATATTTTGTATCTTAAGCAGAGGTTCAATCACTCCAAGATGGGTGAAAACAAATCCATGGCAGAAAACATTGATGATTTTCACAAATTAGTTCAAGATTTGACATGTCTGGATGTTAAAGTTACTAAAAATGACCAAGCTCTACAACTTTTATCCAGTTTACCGAAACAGTATGAGGCACTAGTAGATACCATAAAATATTGTAGTGGCAAGTCCAAGATCACAATAACATACATAATTAGGCAGGTTTATTCAAAAGAAGTTGAGTTAAGGGAAAGAAAACAAACAATGTGACATTTGAACCATATAAATCCCCTTCGTTCATAAACTGTCCATATTTTTTAGCTTCATTTAGTTTCTTCATCTTCTAAATATTTGAACCATAAATGTAGGGTTTGGGATACAAACAATGTTTTTTCCCTTTTGTTGTATCGTGCATTGTTCTTCTTCATCTTCTGATCTTTAAAACAGTTTCCGAAATAACCATAACCATAACTAATACCACGAGGTTCATCGTCATAAGGTGCATCTGGTTTTTGATCATCTTCAGAAACTGCTAAATCACCGAGTTTTTTTTGGAACTGTGAATCCAAAGTATCATCACTGAGTTCTTCTTGGAAGTGTGAATCTAAAGTATTATCAACATAATAAGTTTGAATCAATGAGAGAGCATGATGAGAATGAAACCAAGGATGAAAAATGGTGGAAGAGAAGAACTCGAAAATTCATTGTGGGGATAAATAAATAAAACGTTTGGAAATCAGAAGGTGTTTCTAGTTTCTTATCACCATCAAAAACTACTAAATCACCGAGCTCTTCTTTGAAGTGTGAATCTAAAGTATCCTCACCGAGTTCTTCTTGGAAGTATGAATCTAAAATATCCTGAGACTTATTATCAGCATAATAAGTATTGTGAATCAAATAGAGAGCATGACCAGAATAAAACCGAGGAAGAAAAATGGCGGAAGAGAAGAACTCAAAAATTCATTATGGACAGAAATAAAAAAAACGTATAAAAAATAAATAAAATAAGTCAGTGGTACTGCTCTGATCTTTATATAAAGCAAAAGCACCTGAATCATCCCTCGTGATTTTCTCTTTGTACTTGTCGGTGTGTCCTTTTAGCCCACTTTTATATAATTGGCCCAAGAATCCAATTTTGTTTCTTGGCGTAAGTTTTCTCATTATTTCGATCTCAAAGTAGAAAGATTGATAAACTTCATGGTGTACGTGTTTGTACAAACTTTATCTAAGGGTAAATCTCCAAAGAAGTTGGGTTAATATAATTAAGACCAAAAAAGTTCACTAATAAAATACACCCAGATGGTGAGGGGTTATATGTTTCTAAGGGTAAATCACAGGATAAAGGTGACAACTAAGGCAAAAAAGGAAAGAGCAAGACAAAAGTCAAAAATAAGTCTAAGACCAACAAAACTGCCAAGGATGATGGTTGTTTTGCATATGGTCAACAGTGGCATCGAAAAAAAGATTGCCCAGTTAGAGCCAAAAAAGATAAATGATTCTATTAATGTTGCTAAGGAGGTTAGAGAACCGGTGATGCTAACAGTAAGTACTAAATATTTAGAAAGTGAATGGGTGCTTAACTCAGATGGAAGTTTTCATATTACACCAAATAAAGTTTTTCTATTTGGCTTAGAAGAATTTACTGATCCTAAGGTGTTAATGGGAAACAACACTTATTACAAGAAACACCCCCAATTTGCGAGGAAATTTTACGTGGGAATGGTTCTCATCGCAGAATTGCATTAGATTTGCTAGGGAATCCCTATGGATGAGGGTGCCATCGCAAAACAAGCGCAAAACCTTCGTATATTTGTGAGTATACCAAACCTTCACAATATTGCAAGGCTTTTACGACCCAATTACGGTGGAGAAACAAAACCGTCACAAAACCCTCGCATTATTATGAAGGCTTAGTACCCTCGTAATATTTCGATTGTTTTGCGTTGGAATTTTGTTATCGCAAAAGCAACCCTCGCAAATTTGCGAGTTTTTTACGAAATTGTCAACATCTTACTTCTTAGGTAGAGCACGTTCTAAATGTTACCACCGCAAAGCCATTACATATCCCTGGCAAAACCTTCGTAATGTCCTAGCAATACCATCGCAATTATTTTTCCAGCACTTATGAATACACAGATATCACTTATTGTCACACCAAAATCAACCAAAAAGAAAGAGAGACACAAATAAAGATTAAAGTGGTTGAGGGATAAAAATAATGAGTTTTGGAATATACGAGTTACGACAGTGGATGTACAATCCAAGAGATCCACAGACCTGTGAAGTGACGAAAAAGTTTCGAGACGGATTACAGATATTCATTTACCATGCAACACCAACCAACCACTCGCAATGGAGAATAGTAAAATATTTTGTCCCTGCAAGAAATGTGAGAACCGAAAATATATGGATATTGATAATGTTAAAAAACCATATACTTAATAGAGGAATTTTGCCAAATTACTACGTGGATCCTTTCATAAGGAGGGTTCTAGTACTACTTATATAGTGACGTTGGAGGAATTGAGAAGATCGCAATAGGTCAACCTAATGGTCAAGAGATCATATTAACATATGTAAGGTATGTTCCTACCATGGGTAAAAACTTGATATATTACGGGTGTCTTGAGAAAGCTAGTTATAAATATGAGGGAGATGACTATAGGGTCAGGTTTTACAAGAAACCAGATGGTTTGGAGATGTTATCTCGAATTTATAGTGGTGGTTTGTATTTTCTAGAAGTGATTGTTTCAAATGGGGAAGTTAACGTAGCTGGCATTGTTCAACATATGTCTAAAATTTGGCATTCTAGACTGGCTCACATGAATCAAAGGAGTATTGACATATTGTTCAGAGACGGTTATATAACATACAAGAATTAACTTCAATTGGGTTTCTGCAAAAATTATGTTTTAGGCAAAGCACATAAGCTTAGTTTTCCAAAGGGGAAACACACATCTAAGGGATGTCTAGACTACATTCATTCAAACCTAGACAGGAAAGGAAACTACCTTCTAAATTTGTTGATTATGATATTGTTGCTTATGCTTTAAATTGTGCAGAAAATCTAGACAGTGAGGAACATATTTAAAGCATAAAGTTTTTTTACTCCTATATGTGGATGATATGCTAGTAGTATCTAGAGATATGAATGAGATCAGACGTCTAAAGAAGTGTCTAACTTTGGTGTTTGTCATGAAAGATTTAGGAGCAGCTACAAGGGTTTTAGGAATGAATATTTTTAGAGATAGGAACAAAAGAGTTCTTAAACTATCTCAAGAAATATACCTAGATAAGTTATTAAAGACATTTCAGATGAGTGATTGCAAACCAGTTGCATCACTCATGGGAAGTCAGTTTAAATTGAAAAGTCTTACTAAGCAGGAGACTAAGGAACAATCACAAGACATGAAAGAATTGTCTTATTCTAAGAAGGCATACATGCAAAGAAATCAGCAATAGTTAGATCGTGAATGTAAAGGTGAAAGAAAAACAACATCGAAAAGAAAATAGTTGAAGACTTTGGTGGAGAAATGTTTTTTTGAGCTGGATCCTCGAAGAAGTGAACAACAGAGAAAGCAAAGGATCGACTTGAACACGTCCTAAGAGGTAATGATCTGGTTAAAGAACACATAAACAGGAGATTACTGAAAGTTTTACAGGATGAAAACAAGAAGAATCGGAGCAAAAACGAGTAAGACAGAATCTGTCTGAAAATCGTAGAATTGCGTTCTAGAGAGGAAAAGAGAGGCGGTTAGGTTTAGGGATAAAGACCAAATGAAACAAGGTAAAGATTATTGTGCAACAATGCTTCGTTTGGGTTTTTCGTTAAACATGGGTTTTAATGATGATTTTGGCTTGTGAATTAAAAACGAGATTTCAGCCCAACGTCATTTAGAAGAATAATGAGAAGCAATATATGAGTTTAATCACCTCACATCATCACTTTTTTTTTGTATGAGTTTTCCCGAGTGTTTTTCGAGAGTTTTCGCGTGTGATTGAAATGTCAGGAACATGTGTAACCCTTTGTTATTGTTTAGTGGATTTTGGAGGCTATAGTTCCTCCACGAGATGCACCAACGAGGTTGGGAACTCGTTAAATGATTGTATCGCTATGTTACCGGAAATTGAGCAACCAATCGGAATATGGTGTTGATCGGGAAACTTGAAGTTGGTTTCAATTTGCATCCACATTCTTGTTCTAACAAGATGTCAAAATAGAATGCAAAACATTCAAAAACACAGAATCATCTTCAAGCTCTTTTCTTTATTTTCTAAAAATAATCTTCTTCACATTCTAAATCATACTTTCCCGCCATTCATAAACTAGATGAAGTAAAGGCTTATCAGTATCAGCAACTTTTATCACACTGTATATAGGCAAATTGAAAGATAAAACATATTCAAGCTCATCCCAAAATATCTCATATAATATTTTTTCTTCATTGTAGATTTTCGTTTTATACCATCTTCTTTGTAATCATCTCATTTAGGACTCATCACCCTTTGTCGTAACCCAGTTTTTTTTTTATTTTAATTTCTTTAACATCACACTCGTTGAAGCAAACCTATAAATATAAACTTAATAATCTAATATGTTAAATTTAAAAAATATGAGTAAGATTTAACTCAAAAATAGAGAAATAAAAAAACATTGTAGAACAAATTGTAAAGAGCTTAAGATCACAATGTTCTATAAACGTGACAAGCCTCTCCACGTTTCATAATAAATTTTTTGATCCAAGTAGCATCCTCACTAATAAACTTCATCCAGTAACAATTATCATTCACTTCTTTATTATTTTTTGTACTAAGAGTTTGTGTACATATATTCTTTAAAGCAAGATTCAAAGTATACTTTTTCGACCACCATATTGGTCGATAATTGGTCAAAAACAATCATTTTCGACCAATTTTCAACCAAATATGGTGGTCGATTATCGATCGTCGATAATCCATTTTGGTCGAAATTTTGGTCGATAAAATCAGTGGTCGAAATTTGGTCGAAAATATTTTTGACCAATTTTCGACCAAAATATACAGTGGTCGAATTTTGGTCGAAATGATTTTGACAAATTTTCGACCAAACAATATTTGTACAAAAATTAATCAAAAATATTTTATTATTTTTATTATTTAAATCTGAACTATTTCAATCTGAAATATAAAATAATTTAAATAAAATGCAATTGGATACAAATTTTTTATTTAAATGTTTATAATACATATAATCAAAATCTAAAACTAATACAAAATAACAAACAACAAAAAAAATGGAAAAATTCGAATAACAACATACAATTAAGAAAAATAAACTAATATCCTGAAAAAAACAAAAAAAATGAAGAAAATACAACATGAAACGGAGTATGAAGAGAACAACTAAGATTTTAGAGGAGAAAATACAGAAAAATCGTTATGAAAAGCAAAAGAAATTGCACCAAAGAGAAACGATCGAGGAGTTAGCTTCGTGGGCGGCGAGATTCATGAGAACATAGATCCGTGTCAGCAGTGCTATTTAGATCTCCATCCGCAGTAGATCCAAGTTGGTTTCGGCGGTGATCTTTGGTCCTATATCGGTGGATCTGCGTTGTGGGAGATCTTGGCTTCGTTGACTGCAAAAAATGGAAGTACGGCGGCTAGGGTTTTGATGGCTGAAGTTTTGAGAGAGAGTAAAGGGAAGAGAAAATGTTTTTATTTTTTGTGAAAATGTTTAAGTTTTTTTTTAACACGCAAGTGCTTAAGTTAGGTGACAGAGAATTATACAGTATTTATTTATTAATTACCAATAATTAATATACATATATATATATATATTGTTTTTCTTTTCATACAAATATACATATAGTAGAACCTCTATAAATTGATACTCGATAAATTAATAATCACGATAAATTAATAAATTCTTCCGGTCCCGACTTGGGACAGTGTAAAAATTAACAAAATTTAATAAAATAATAAGATAATAATTTATTTTGAAATTTTTATGTAGTTATGGTCCCAATATTATTATAAATTAATAAATATGGTATATAAATTTACAAGACAACTAGTAAAATAAGATTTTAATATTATTTGTTACTCTATTATCAAATAACAATTAATACAATTATCATACAAGACAAAAACGTAAAAATAAGGAAATTATAACAAGAAAATGGAAACTTAGTATTTTATATAATAAATAGAATATTTACATGATGGTGTAGTACAATTTTAAAGAGATCGATATAACTTTGAGATATATTATTTTTCGTAAAAACGAATATTTTATTAATTAATTTTATAAATTAATAATTATTAATTTATCGATAAATTAATATTTCGCTAAATTAATAAATTTCTCTAGTCCCAACGTTATTAATTTATAGAGATTTAACTATATATATTAATATAAACAATATTAGTATAGTCGATAATAGGTCGAGAAATAAATAAAAAATATAAATTATTGGAAAAATTGGTAAGAAAATGTTAACTAATTGTCGACCAAAATTTATGGTCAAAAATTATTGACCATATTTCGACCGTAATATTGAGTTTGTTGAAAATTAGTCGAAAAATTTAAAATATAAATAAAAAATGCAGAGTTGGTCGAAAATTGGTCGATCTATTTTTGACTAATTTTCGACCAAACAACTTTTTTTTGGTTTTGTCGAAAATTGGTCAAAAAATTGTTGACTAATTATCGACCACTTTTTGGTCAATAATTTTTTAGCAAATTTCGACCAAAAATAATTTTGGTCGAATATTGATCGAATATTGGTCGAAAAAGGGTCAAAAATTTTCGCCAAAATATTTTGGTCAATTTTGTGGTCGAAAAATAGCATGTTTTTTTGTAGTGGTATGAACCACACATAGTCTCGAGAAGATGTAGAAAATTTGGTTGAAATAAGTGTACCGGCTTTTACACAATTCAAACCATTGTTTGTGACTACTTGAACCACATTCTCATCTCCAACCTCCTTTATGTATTTTATGATAATTTTTGCAACCATTTGACAGTTTTTGGTTCACCTTGAGTATTGATTGCCCTTACCATCATTGGATTACTCTCATTTGGAGCAATCAAATTAAAAATGGGTCTTCGTTTAGGATCTGACCAACCATCAATACATATACTAACTCATTTATGTTTCCATGAATCCTGCAGAGGTTGCAAGTGAGTTTCGATGTTCTTTCTTTCTCTTTGAAGAAGTGTCGTTCTCAAAACATTATATCGAGGGGGAATATTTTCTGGAAGTTGTGATGCACACACATATGAGTCGCGGTAATCTGAATTTCTTGTAAGGTTAAAAGATAAACCACATGTATAAAACATTTTAGCTGTTTGACCATCACATTATTCTCTAACTTGATTGTTAAATGTTTTTTCTAAAGGTGTACCCATTTCTCTTCTTTGAATCAGACACTTGCATTAGGAACTTTGTAGATATCATAATCAAGAGAAGATGCAGATGCATTCATTGATGATGAAGATAATGGAAGTGTCCTAAAAGTTACACGTTTTATCCTCTCCTTACAATCATTACCCAATCATGTGATCTCGTTGTTGTGGAGTAACCTTCAAACATCCTTTGATTCTTTTAATTCCTTTTTGTATAATATGAATCAAGACTTTACTATAATATCCAACATATATTTTACAACAAAATGTGCATTCAAACCTCCATGATCCTCCCCCTCGTAGCTTCTCTATCATGTTCACATAAGTCTATAAAGATGATTTATCATCAACAGTAAATGGTTCATCGTTATCAGACATACTCATACTCCTAAAATATAATAATAATTATTATTATTATTATTATTATTATTATTATTATTAGTAG
>KE151688.1:168507-181137 GCA_000411095.1 Aethionema arabicum | reverse complement strand
CATGTAGACCATGTAGACCTTTTTTTTAAGAAGGTCTACATGGTCTACATAGCCACGTAGACCATGTAGACCTTTTGTTTTTTAAGGTTTGACCAAATAGAATTCGTATCTCGAATTAGCTGGATCTGATTTGTGTTTTCGGTTTATACATCTAGAGAACGTGGTTCTCGTCTTGGTATACCCCCGGTAACAAAAGACCACTTTTTTAGAAAAGGTCTACATGGTCTACATGACCAACATCATTAGAATAAAGAATTGAACTCATCTCTTTTGCTTGAACACGCGACTCTTCTTGAGTCAGACTTTTAAGTCTAAACTGTGATCCCAATGGTGTTGTAACTGACTTACAATCACTCATATTAAACGTTCTTAAAACTTTTCTGAGATAATCCTGTTGAGATAGTCGTAAAATTCCTTTAATTCTGTCCCTTAGAATATCCATTCCTAAGATCCTAGTAGCTGCCCCTAGGTCTTTCATATCAAACTCTGATGTTACACACTTTTTCAATCTTTTAATCTCTTTCATATCATATGAAATCACTAACATGTCGTCAACATATAGTAGTAGAAACACCTTCTGCTTTAGATCAGTCCCCTTAGAATATACATAGGGATCATATAAACTTCTTTTAAAACCTTATTTTTCCATGAACTGATTAAACTTTTTGTTCCATTGCCTGAGAGCTTGTTTTAAACCGTATAGAGACTTCTTTAGGTTGCATACCATGTTTTCTTCTCCTTTTTGAATAAAACTTTCAGGCTGAGCCATATAAATGTCTTCATCTAGTGAACCATATAAGAAAGTTGTTTTCACATCCAATTGTTCCAATTCTAAATCTTGATTAACAACCAAAGATAGCATGATCAGAATGGATACATGCTTTACCACAGGAGCAAAAACTTCTGTAAAATCAATGCCTTCAACCTGTGCAAAACCTTTGGCTACTAGCCTAGCTTTAAACCTCGGTTTTTCAACTCCAGGGATTCCTGTTTCCTTTTGAAAATCCATTTTGAGCCAATTATCTGTTTGTTTTCTGGTTTTGAAACTAAAGCCCAAGTGTCATTTTTCAACAAAGATTGCATCTCATCTTTTATAGCTGCATACCAAAACTTCCAATTAGTACTCTTCTTTGCTTCAACTACACTTTTAGGATCATCCCCTTCTAACTCTTCTGCACAGTTCAGAGCATAAGCCACTAAGTCATAATCTATAAATTTTGATGGTAGCTTAGTTGTTCTTCTAGGTCTATCTCTAGCTAGAACATGCTCTTCTTGTACATTAGTATTCTCTACTTCATTAGTTTCTGTATCAGATTCTGAGGTCTCTAAATCTGACTCACCACTAATAACTTCCGAATCATAAATAACTCCACATTGAGTTAAATTATCATCACTTTCTGTGCATTGTCACTTAAACTTGAATTTAGAAAATTCTCAAAACTTACTCTTTGAATTTGTCTTGAACTTCCAGAATTCTGATCACTTTGATTTTGTTGTGAAACCTTGTTCATAACATCCTTGTACAGTTCACACTCATTAAACACCACATCTCTACTGATTCTGCATTGATTGTATTCTGGCATCCATATTCTGTAACCTTTAGTACCTTGAGGATAACCTACAAAAAATCCCTTTTCAGCTCTAGAACTTGTTTTAGCTTGAGTAACATGAACATACGCTGTACACCCAAATCTTTTCAAATGATCTAAACTTGGTTTATTACCAGACCACTTCTCTTCTAGTAACTTGAATTCTATAGCTAAATTAGGAGACCTGTTTATAAGATAAACTGTTGTTGATGCAGCTTCAACCCAAAAACTTTCTCCTAACCCACTATCTTCTAACCAGCATCTCACTTTCTCTATAATCGTCCTGTTCATCCGTGCAGATACGCCATTCTGCTGAGGCGTATATGTGCAAGTTCTGTGGTGTTGAATCCCTGAACTTGTACACAGCTGATCAAACTGAGTGTTGCAAAACTCCGCCCCGTTGTCAGTCCTTAGACATTTGACTCGTTTCTTGGTTTGAGTTTCAACTTATGCATTCCAGTCACTGAACTTCTGAAATACTTCATTTTTAAACCTCAAAAAATAAATCCAGACCTTCTTTGAAAAATCATCTATGAATGTCACGAAATATTGGTAGCCAGTTAAACTTTTAACCACTGTAGGTGAGTCCCATATATTTGAATGTATGTAATCTAGTATTTCCTTTGACGTGTGCTTCCCTTTGGGAAAACTCAGTTTATGAGCTTTTCCTAAAACACAGTCTTCACAAAAATCCAACTTGATTGTTTGCTTTTCAGAAATATAACCTTCTTTGAATAAGACTTGCATACTCTTCTAATTCATATGTCCCAGCCTTGAGTGCCATATTTTTTACATTTCTTTAGATGTACTTGTTGTGTTAAGTTCACCAGAAATCACTGTTCCTTCCAGAAAATATAAGCCATCCTTGTACAAACCCGAAAGAACTTCCTGATCTGATCCTTTCTTGTAGAATCTTACTTTGTAGTTGTCTCGAGAATATTTGCAACCTGCCTTTTCCAGACAACCGTAAGAAATAAGATTTCTAACCATCTTTGGTACATACCTGACATCTGAGAGAATAATCTCTTATCCGTTAGGTCTGATGACTTTAATGTTCCCCATTCCTTGAACTTCCCTAAAAGTGTTGTTCCCCATTAACACCCTAGGTCCCTGAAATTCCTTAAAATCTATAAGAAAACTTCTGTTAGGTGTTATATGAAAACTTGCCCCTGAATCCAAAATCTACTCAGTTCCTGAGTTCTGTAAACTCGCTGTTAGGAGTAGTGGTTCATTCTTTGATCCTGCAACATTTGCAGATTCATTTGCTTTCTTCTTGGCAATCCAAATTGGGCAGTCTTTCTTCCAATGTCCCTCTTTACCACAGTGAAAACAGGTATTGTCATCTTTACCGTCTTTACCTTCTATCTGCTTGTTCTTTCCCTTGCCCTTTTTGTCTTTTCCCTTTTTACCTTTCTGTTTACTTGTTTGAGCTTTATCCTTACACACATATAGACCTTCTGCATCAGTTTTTCCTTTTCCTAGCAAGCCTAGTTGCTTTAGCTGAGCTTCTTTGTTGTAAACAGTGGTTACCACATCTTTAACCGTGATCGGAAACTTCCCATTGAAGTACTTCATTGTGTCAACCATATTCTCATAGTGTTTAGGTAAACTCATTAACAATTGTTGAACTTGATCTGCTTCTGTAAGCTTTATATCAACGCTAACCAAATCTTGAACTAACTTTCTGAATATATCCATGTTTGGTTCCATAGTTTTATTCTCATCCATTGTAAAGTGATTGAATTGATGCTTGAGATACATGACGTTAGGTAGCGACTTCGTTTGGTATTCATTTTCCAAAGCTTTCCACACTGCTAGAGCAGTTGGTTCCTCTATTACTTTTCTTAGTATTGGATCTGATAAACTGGAACACAAAAAGTTAAAGACCTTTTTATCCTTTTGTCTTGCCAAAGGATATGGTTTCAGTTCTGAAACAGATCCATCATCAGTCTTTGTATCCGATGAAATCTTGACAGGTGCTGAAGGATCATTTAATGATCCTTCTAGTCCCATCATTTCAATGGCTCCAAAGACTTTGAACTTCCATAGCTTGAAATTCAAGTTACCGTCAAATTTCTCAACATCGAACCGAGTATTAACTGGATCTAGATGATCTTTCATCTTTTCTTGATCTGATTAAACTTGATTTGATGCAAACAAAATCTTTCTTTACTTTGAATGTTTGCTGATATCTGTTACTAACCTAATCTTGTTTTCTTGCACGTACTTCTTTCTTTCTTGGAATCGGAAAACCCTGACGCAACTGTTGATCGTCACCTGAGCTGGATATGCGTTGAACCAACGCTCTGATACCACTTGTAAATTCTGGACCTGCAAATTCTTCAGCTCGCGATCAAGAACAGAAGTCGAATTGAATCCGATTTGAGAGAAGACAGAAAGTAAGAACACACACGATTTAACGAGTTCCCGGTTTGCAAACCGGTACATCTCGTGAGATCACTCTCGATCTCAAAGATTCACTAACGAATGTAAGTGTTTACAAGTAATTGAGAATACACAATGGGCTCTCTGAACTCGCGCACCAGAAACAATCGAGATTCAGGTATTTATAAGCAGCAAAACAGAGTCTTCACGAAGAAGACGATGTAGCCGTTATAACGACTTCAGCTCGTTAAACGTCGCCGTTTTTGTTTCTCCTTTGCAGATCAAAATAAGCCCATTTGCATTCACTTCACGTTTTAGGCCCAAGAGATGATCAACCCATCTTTGACTTTGGCGGGCGTTGACCGACTTATAGTCTTCATAATAGTTTGTAAAAATAATTATTGTAAAGTTATATGGGGGATTTGCACAAATGCCTATTTTAAGCCTTTTTTGCAAAAATGTCCTACTTCATGCATTTTTTGCAAAAAAATGCACTAACACTATATCCAATATTATAAGTGATATACCCTCACATTTTATGAAAATTTGTAAAAAAATATTGAATTACGACATCTTACATAATTGATTTTTAAAAATCTTTCATTCATGCATTTTTTGCAAAAATACAATAACAATAGATCCAAGGGTATAATTGGTAAACCCTTACACAAATGGCAAATTTGCAAAAAAAACTTGAATAAAGGCATTTTACATAATTCTTCAAGTTATATCGATGTGTTATTACATAAATATTTAATTTATTATATACAATATTAAATTCCTATTTGTTTTTACATATTTTATTTTATATAATGTTTTAAATTAATTATTATTTGATATTAAAGAACCACATAATATTAAAATCTTATTTTTAGTAAGTTGCCTTATGTATATTATATATCTATATATGTAAAATTTATATTTATTAATATATGATATTATTAGAACCATAATTTTAAAATAATTCTCTTATTTTATTATTTTATTAAATTTTTGTTATTTTTTCGAATTGCCCCCAACTCGGGACTAAAAATTTTTATTAATTTATCGTGATTATTAATTTATCGAATATTAATTTACCAATGTTATATTGGCACATTTTTGTATATAATATTCGTATATTTTAATTATTATAGACAAAATATATTTATATATGACAATGATAATATTTAGAACTATGATCATGCTCAATATATGACTATGGGGTCGATTGGGAAGAGTTTTAGTAGAGTTGTAGCTGTAAGGGGCTAAAACTGTAAGTTCATGTAGTTTATATTAAAATTATTCGATTGGCAAAACTTTGAGTTGTCAAACATAAAATTACTAAAATAGACATGTAATAAAACTAAATAGGAAATTAATTAATTATATAAAAGTAATTAAGTTTTTTGTATGATTTAAAGAGTTTAAAGTTCTCAAAAAACTCCAACCGGAAAACTTATAGGTGATGA
This sequence comes from Aethionema arabicum, assembly GCA_000411095.1. Taxonomy (NCBI): domain Eukaryota; kingdom Viridiplantae; phylum Streptophyta; class Magnoliopsida; order Brassicales; family Brassicaceae; genus Aethionema; species Aethionema arabicum. Next base: position 175,712 of record KE151688.1, on the reverse strand, counting down.
TTTTTTAGGCCCTTTCTAAATTCGATTTTAAGTTTTGTCACTCAAACGTGATTGAATTTTAAAAAGCTTTAAACTCCACTAAAAGTCTTTCCAATCAAGGTCTATGCTTAATAGTTATCAATTATTTTTGTTGATGTATTTGAAATTCGTTATCAATTTTTTTTTAACATCATTTTGGGCCACAAGTCCGACCCAATAGACAATAGTTGCTCAACTACAACAGTTGGGATTTGAATTTGGGTGCCATGATAAGAGAAGCGCGGGACTTACCACTAGTTCACGATGTCATTGATTTTTTTTTAATTTCAATTAGGTGACTGTTTGATGTGAAAAAAGTGATTGTTTTATTAAAAACAATAATAATAATAATTATTATTATTTATATTAGTGATTATATTTTAGTTATACACCACTTTTTTCGCTGTTGTTGAACACTTTTTTTTTTTGGTAAACCGCAAAGTTTTGGACCGAGGTCCATACATCTCTGTGGACCGGGGATCAGAGACTTCCCCAAATCTAGGATTTGAACTCGAGACCTGAGATTTACCTCTATAGATCTTTATCGTTTGAACCACTAAATCTAGGTTTGTTGAACATTTACATTGTCATTATTTATTTAATAATTATAATCTATTTTAATTTTATTTAATATTGTCATTATTTAATTAATAATTAGGCAAGTATGTATCCTAATTTTGTTTTTCAGAATATCCTATTTATTTATTTATTTTTTATTTTTCTCACAAGTAATCTATAAATAGCATTTTTTTTTGCCAAACTATAAATATTATTAGATTTCTTCCTCTAGCTTTTTAGTTTATGTGATTGTATAAATCGGTAAAATAAAATAAAACATACAAATAAAATAAATAACTTACTTCGGGTTCGAAAAAAAATAAATAATACAATAAAAACCAAAACTTTCATTCACTAGAAACGAACAAAAACTAACAATAAAATGACTACGATTTTTTTTAACGACATAATAAAATGACTACGGTTGATATGGTCCAATGGACCGTTCTCAATCGCTGGCCACAAAAATATTTGAGAAGTGATTATTAATATTATTATTTTTATTTAAAAAAAAGTTAGGATCTGTTGTTTTAACATATTCACCCTTTTAATTTTTATTCTCGAAAAAGTAAAACTTAAAATTCTGGTTTATTTTAATGTTTTTTAATATTTTTACCCAAACTATCTGAAGACTTATAAATAAAAAATTTCGTTTAAGATTTAAATATAATATATAACTATATATATTTAACTTAATATAAAAATATGAATGGTTGGTGATATTCTTTAACGTAGGAAAAGTTGAAATAAAATGTGTGTAGTTATATGCATTATACATTGAATATTAATTTTTTTTCCCTTCGTTGAATATTAAATTTAAAACTATAATATATATATATATAGAGAGAGAGAGTACCATTTTTTGTCGATTAGTAAGATTTTTATTAATAATTAATTGTCACCACCTAAATTAATTATTATAATAATAATGAATATAATAAACAAAAGGGCAAAATATCCCCACGAATCTCCAACTACACAACTTTTAGTATTTCACGTGACTCCCTCATTGTCCATATATATTTTATTATAATATTTTTTCTATTATTATTATTATATACTAATATACCAAAATTGATTCTTTCCATTTTCCACTTTAAGCTTTTTTTTTTAACTTGTAATCTTTTTTAAATCGTTTTAATTTACTTAAAATAAATAATTATATTTTGGGAAAAAAAATTATTATTTTCTTCGATTTTGATGGATTCGTAAAGTTAGTAAACGTTTTTTTCATTCTTTACTTTTTCATATAATTTTATTTTATAGATTTTTATTTTATTCAACAATATTTCTATTTAGATTAATCCTAATTTAAGAAATTACATGTCTTGACACCATTAATAATACCTTAACAAGATTATACGTCTTACGTACTCTTTATAGTGTTTTATTGTGTAATCTTTCAATTTGTGGTCACCCAATTCACCAAATTTTCAAGTACTATTTACATAATTAGAAAGAAAACATTATCAAACTGTATTCAGTTTATAAATTATTATTTTCAAATTTTTTTTCTTTAATTTTTTGTTTGTAAATAAATTCCGCACTTGAGGATTATGTTTACTTAGCTAATTAAACAATGTAGTTTTTCAATATTTCATCGACTTTAATTTCATTTATTTATATTTAGTAATTAGTAAAAGAGTAACTAATAGAAATATATTTTCAGCAATGATGAACATTTATGTGCTTTATCATCGTTGGTTCAACGACATGTTATCGAGATCGATTGTTGAAATTGGTCAATGAACATGTTTTTTTACATGTGGATGGTGCAATGATAATTATATGTTAGATTTCGGCAAGTTTTGGTGATTATTAATTATATGTTAGATTTATCAGTGTTTTGAATTTTTTTGTAAATATTCTCAAATAGTATATAAAATATATTGGTTGTGTTAGGTTAGTTGACGCCGAAATATATCATGAGCGACAAAAAACCACTAAAAAAATCATTAAAACAAAATATATCTATATTTTGCCGAAAATAATATTGTCGGAACTAGTAGCGTTAGAAAAAATGCATAATATTATCGTCGCCGACTTATTTTTGTATAAGAAAAGCTTTGTATTCTTTCGATATTCAATTTATTTTATGAGTTAAATTTGCTACTGTATAGTTACATTGTGACACATAAACGAACACATCTATTATCATTTCATCTTAATTTTTTTTGGTCTCACATTTCTTCTTAATTATTTTTTTTTCTCACATTTCTTCTTAATTTAAGAAATAATAATTTATTATTGAAAAGGTTAAAGAATTTCTTAAAATTTAACTATAAAAATGATCTATTATTTGGTATCAAATATTCTTATTATTTTTATTCATTTTTTTCCTTATAGAAATTATCTTTTATTAATTAAAAAGTAATAATATTATTATATACTTATTTCAAATTTCAGGTATACATCAGATATTTTTACAAGAAAAAAAAGACAAAAGAAAAAATAAATAAGAGGAGAGGAAAAAAAAGTGGGGCCCAGCAAAAAAGAGAGGAGGGCTCAATAAATTCTCCCCCTTCACTTCAACCCACTGCCCGACCATTCATTCACACGGCCTGCCGGAGATTGCAGAGAGGAGAGAGAGAGAGAGAGAGATAAGAGAGAGAATCAAGAGAGAGAGAAATTTCTGCGGAGGAACTTCTTCTTCGTGGAGTTTCAATCCTCGTTATTCACGTCCCAATCTTATCTCTCTTTTTTACATTCAATCTAGCTCAAGGTTTCATTTCTATCTCATTCACCATTGTTACATCCTTCGAATCTATCTGGTTTGTTACTTTTCTCTATTCTATATTTCTAGATCTGAAGGTTTATAACCTTAGATCTGGTTTCGTTTCTCTGTTTTTTGGTCATTTCATGAATTAATTAGGATTTTATTGGTCAAATGGTTTATCATTCTCAAAAATGAGATTTCAAGTTGCATGCAATCTTTTTTTGACTCTTTTTACATCTTTATTTTAATTTTATATTAATGTGGGTTGGTGGAATTGAAAATCAGCACATATACGCGTCTTGTTTTTATGTATAAAAATTACTTTTCGATTTTTTTTTATATTTGTTTACAGATCTGGAACTGATCGTGTTAAATCAAATTATTTTAATTATTTCCCCTAATTTCTAGGGTAAAGGTTGCTTTGTAATTTGTATTTGTTTGAATATCCCTTTTTCTGTGCCGTTGAATTTTTGCTGGATGTGACCTGTTCTTATTTGGGGGTTTACAGTTTTATTATCTTATTAATAAATCTAAGTTTAAGGTATTTCATGATTAGTGACTCCTTTTTGCAGATTTAGATTCAAAAAATTAAAGTTTATGAAGATATTTTATGGGTTTTAATGTCTACATCTATGATTAGTGATAACGATGCCGACCTGTTTTTGTCACTCCAAATTGAAATTGGACAGAGAGTTTTGATTTTGATTGGTCTTTTACTTTTCCGTAAATCTGTATATAAATACATATCTATATATATAATTAATTAATTAGAATAGACACTGATGATATCCAACAAGTTAAAGATTTGAGAGCTGTCTAATCATCCCTTAAGTCGTATTCTCACACAATCGTTTTGTGTTTCTTTCTTTGGACGTTACGCAACGCCGCTTATGGGATTGGATTTCTTTTGGTCTCCGTATTTTCCACTTGTGGCAACTCCACTTTCAGCCTCATGTTGGCCTGGCCTTGGTCTTAACTTGGTTTATTTTGTCTAAAGAACAGTTTTTGTTGGTTTTGAGTTTATGAGCCTTCACCTTCTTTACTAGGCTACTTTGTTTGTAGAGTAATTTGTTGGCTTTGACAGAAGCTTGGTCTTTACTAGGATCCTTTGTCTGAAGAGTAGTTTGTTGGCTTTAATTATTAGAGATTTTCCTGCATGCAAACAGGGCTGAAACAAAATTTTAATTAAAGATTGGTATTTTATATAACGAAAATTTTAAAAAACAATTATATAAGTAAATATATGATTTAGGAGTCTGTATCATTTGGAGGTCAAGGCCAATGTCTCATCCTGTTCGTCGCAATGCCAGTCTGACTTGAATAGATGTATATAAAGTTATCGATTAAAGGGTAACGAATTATCATGTGTGTTCTGTGTTAAGAACCCGGTTTAGCATTCTCTTATCTTTCTTGTATCTATCTTTGTGTTCCAGCTTTTGATTAATGTCTGAATCTTTGTCTGTTTACAGAAACATGGGTGCAGGTGGCAGAATGCCGGTTCCTCCTTCTTCCAAGAAATCGGAAGCAGCTGCCCTGAAGCGTGTACCCTGTGATAAACCACCATTCACGCTTGGAGATCTTAAGAAAGCAATCCCACCACACTGTTTCAAGCGCTCTATCCCTCGCTCATTTTCATACCTTATTGGTGACATCATCATAGCCTACTGCTTCTACTATGTAGCCACCACTTACTTCCCTCTCCTTCCTCAACCTCTCTCCTATCTAGCCTGGCCTCTTTATTGGGTTTGTCAAGGCTGTGTCTTAACTGGAGTCTGGGTCGTAGCTCACGAATGTGGCCACCATGCTTTCAGTGACTACCAATGGCTTGATGACACTGTTGGTCTCATCTTCCATTCATTCCTCCTCGTTCCATACTTCTCATGGAAATACAGCCATCGCCGTCACCATTCCAACACCGGTTCTCTCGAAAGAGATGAAGTGTTTGTACCAAAGAAGAAATCCAGCATCAAATGGTATGGTAAATACCTCAACAATCCTCTAGGACGTACCGTTATGTTAACTGTCCAATTCGTCCTTGGCTGGCCTTTGTACTTGGCATTCAATGTCTCAGGCAGACCCTACGATGGATTTGCTTGCCATTTCAACCCATATGGTCCAATCTACAACGACCGTGAACGTCTGCAGATATACATCTCAGATGCAGGTATCCTAGCAGTCTGTTTTGGTCTTTACCGTTACGCAGCTGCCCACGGAATGGCTTGGATGATCGCTACCTATGGAATTCCGCTTCTGATCGTAAACGGGTTCCTCGTCCTGATCACATACCTGCAACACACTCATCCCTCATTGCCTCATTATGATTCATCAGAATGGGATTGGTTCAGGGGAGCTTTAGCCACAGTTGACAGAGACTACGGAATCTTAAACAAGGTGTTCCACAACATTACAGATACTCACGTTGCTCATCACTTGTTCTCAACAATGCCACATTACCACGCGATGGAAGCGACAAAGGCGATAAAACCCATCCTCGGGGAGTATTACCAGTTCGATGGAACACCGGTGTTCAAGGCCATGTGGAGAGAAGCAAAGGAGTGTATCTACGTAGAACCAGATACTGAAGGTGAGAAGAAAGGTGTGTTCTGGTACAACAATAAGTTATGATGAAGAAAGAAGAAAGAAAATTGTCGACATCTTTCTCACTTATCTGGTTGGTGTATGTCTTTTGTTTAAGCTATGTTTGGTTTGAATAATGTTGTGTTTTTTTGACATTTTGGGTGGATAAAGAATTGAAAGTAGTGTCAAATGTAATGTGTCTGTATTTGTTCTTCTCATCGTTGTTTTGTTGTGATCGTAGAAATGTAACTTTTTTCAGACCAAAACTACTTTGTAGTAGATAATGATCCTATATATGTTGGGATCAGTTAAAAGTGTGTGTTTGTCTCTATTTTGGACCAAATCTATCTATATGGTGTTTCAATCATTCAAAACACAAAGTAACAAGTCTATTACATTACTTGAACTTCTTTGTTACATAAAAAAGTGTCTTCATGTTTTCATCCTCCTCACCTTGTTCATTTTCTGTTAACTCATAGAAGAAAAAAACCCTAATTTAAATTTTTTGCTAATGTCTTAAATAACTTTGCATCAACTTATCAGTATTGTTCAACAATTTCTAAAGAATATCCTTATTCCTTAATGCAAGTTAACCAATTAACCAAAAAAAAAAAAACTAGAACAGGATTACATCAAATACTATATTCCACTAAAAATCTAATCTAACACCACCACAAACTCGCACCAAGTTTCTACACGTGCATCATAAAAAAAGGTATGAGTAATGAACTTATTCAATGAAAGCAATCATGTGCAACACCGGTCCTGACAAAACACGATAAAACATTTGTTTTGATCCCAAAATTATATCAGACCTCAAAACGTGTATGTACTTATGTAAAATTTTTTGTTTTCTTTATATGAAATACTATCTCTATTTTGAAATTTTACCTCAGATCCCCATATTTGTAAGTTGTTCTTTTCATGATTTCTATTTATGAAATCGATTCCCAAAAACGACTAGATCTGATTTAACTCAACCATAAACGATTTCTATGAGAAATATAAACACTAACCTGAATCTATGTTAGCTTGGATTCACAATAGCTCTAAATCCAAAATGATCTTCTCCTCCCTTAACCTTTTGTTCTAATGATCTTTATGCGATAGAACAAAGATCTAAACCCTTATACTTTTATGTGTGTTTTGTTGTGTATAAAACCTTGATGTGAAATTCCATTATATAGAGATGTAAAATAACTTCTCAATGGTATCTCAAAGGTCATCTTAATGATATTCTTAATGATCATCTTAATGATCTTCTTAATGATCATCTTAATGATCTCCTTAATGATCTTCTTAATGATCATCTCACTACAAGAAAACACTGTTTTTT
>KE151688.1:63482-76898 GCA_000411095.1 Aethionema arabicum | reverse complement strand
CCCCCCCCCTTCTATTTTACTAGCTTTCTTGTGTCTATATTATGGGAAATCATTATTAATACATGTGTTAATGTCATTGAGTTTTTTCTTGTATTGACCATTTTTTCCCCACCATTTCTTATAATAATAGCCATTCATTTTATCTCTAATGTGTGGTGCATCTAACATATAAAAGGTAGACATGTAATATAGTCTTTTAATCATACTATATGAATCCACAATACCAATACTAAATTCAAGAAATTTCCTATAAAGTTTTTTACTAGATCACACCATTTTTTTGGATTTTTTTTAATATACCTTTATGTATAGTATTTTGAAAATATAACTTATATGAAAAAAAAAATTTAAAAGAGAACTACAAAAATTTGGCTAATAATATTTTGTTTAATAAAAGTATAATAGATGAGTTATAACAAAGAAATTAGATTACATGTAGTAACAACAAATTTAATAATCTAATAAAACTAAAAGTTATAACACATAAACTAGATAATGATTTTTTCTTTTCGTTGTATTTATGATTTATATATAATAATACTAAAAGTTATAATAAACTTCACTTAAAAAACACATGTTAAATTTGTTTATTATTTTTTATTTTTTTTTGATAAACTGTGAAGGTTCTGGGTCGGACCTTTCGGCAAACTGTTGCCGTACATCCTCCTCGGAGCGACGGCCAAGCCAGGTATTTAAATGAACCCTCCTCATATCTGGGACTCGAACTCGGGCTTCCGCATACCAAGGGACCTTTCACCACTCATTTGGACCGGTTGAGCTATCTATGTCGGATATTTAAGTTTGTTTATTTTTGTAGTTAATTTTTTTACAAAATTCACCAAACGACGATTTACTAACAAAAACTAAAACATATTTGTTGTGGAAAAAATTAAAAAATATTTTAAATTTTTTTTCAACACACATAAGTCTTCTTTCATCATGGAATTGTTTTTAAATTTAACTTAAATGGCCAAAAATAAAATTAAATATCACCGAAAATACTATGTTATAACTATTCGGCTTAACTTGAAGATCTAAGATTTGATTTGAATATGTTCTAAAACATCAATTCTATAATATTATGATCATTTCTTGGTTAATACTAAATTTCATATAATTTTACCCCGTGTGTAGCGCAGGCCCGGCCCTGGGCATAAGCTACATAAGCGGTCGCTTAGGGCCCTCGGTTTGAAGGGACCCTTTTTGTTAGAATTTTATTGTATATGTGCCCGTTTTTTTTATCTGATATAGTACAAACAAATTTATCATTTAATTTATTTTGTATTTTTACATATATTTTCATTTGTTAAAATGTTCTACAATTTAAATTACTAAATTTTATAAAAACCAATAAAAAATTCATAAAATTCATAAATCTTAATATTAAAAGTCCTTAAATGATAATTGAAGCAAAAAAAAATCTAAAAAAAATCTATAAAAAATCTAAAAAAAACAAACAAAAGGAAAGCCTAAAGAGTTGGGCCCACTCATCAATCATCATTTGATGAAAAATATCAACATTATTGTCTTGTTCAATTTGAAGACGGGGAGTCGCGCAGTCGGTCACTTTTGATTTTTAAATCGGCACGATTTGTCCGGCGACGAATTAGGAATCACCACCGCGTTTCTTTTTATCCGTAAGTATTCAAGCCAAAACATGTAACGTTATTAAATTAACTCGAATTTCACAGTTATTAAACCAGAGATTTTGTTTTAGGTTCATTGACACTGTTTAAAAACGATTTTCACACCGGCGGCGACAAGTCGCCACCATCTCCGTCTGCGACTGTGGATGACTGGTTGTTGCCTTGTTGGGTATTTTGAACTTTTTTGTATTGTCTAGTTTTGCTATCAATTGAGACTACTATGGTTGAAAAGCTCGACTACATGAGTTTAATGAATGATTTTGCGAGCAAAAATGCTAAAAGGGCCATATTTTACCAATAGAATTTTATGGTGACTGTTTTTTTATTTTCTTACATATTTTTATGGAACAAAATGGTTTTTGAAGTTTAAGTGTACTTTTATCGTTATTATGATTGGTTTTTTATAATATAGAAAAGGGCCCATTTTTTAAAGTCGCTTAGGGCCTTCAAAATCGTCGGACCGACACTGGTGTAGCGTGGGCCAAATCCTGGTATTATATAATAGGAAGTGTTCTACCCTTTTAAACTATGTAGCCAACTCCAACAACCAATAATATCGTTACATATACGCAAAGTTTTAGAGATCAACATCAAAAACCTCATCTTACATTAGAGCATCTCCAACCCATACCTCAAATTTGAGGTTTCTTAAATCTCAAATTTGAGGTTTTTAGGTGTTTTGCTCCAATGCTAAAAACTTAAACTTATCTTTAAAAATATAATTAATTTATGTTATAGTCCTTATTCTAAAAAATAAAATAATATCATTAAACTTTTGTAAATAGTAATAAGCATACATTTTAAGATAATAAAAGTACAACAAACAATTAATTAGTATAATTATCTCCGAAATGCTCTCATATATGATCAACTAATGCATTTCAAAGTGATAAATGAGCCTCTTTGTTTTTTATCTCTAGAGTACGATCTAAAAATTGTTGAAAACGATTATTTTTGTTTTTTACCATTTTAACAGTTACTTCCGGCGTTGATCTTGCTTCTTTAATTGGCGTGTTAATATCACGTTCGTCACTTTTTGCATAGTTGATAAGCCTAATCTACCAAGTCCATCACACTTTTGATTGAAGTAGTCATCTTGTTGTTTAACACCATCAACAATGTGAAGAAATAATATGCGTGACATTTAGAATCGAGGATGGAACTCTCTTTCACCATACATAAGATTATTAGAAAAATAATCATTGAATAAATTATTATGAGCATTTTCTCTATCATGACGTATAACTTTGCAGTGACCATGGATAGAGCCACGATGACTTACATGATTAGTTTCTTCAATTAATTGATGAATAAGATTATTGTTGTTGATAAACAAATTAATAGCAATTTGTTCTTCTTTACTTGTGGTTATATCGTCTTCCATTAACCATTCAGCAAACCAAGAAGAATTTGAAGAAGAAGAAAAAAATCTGATGAATCTTGACTATAAAAATTCATTTTTTATTAATTAGTAAGTTATGATAATTTTGTCAATATACTATACATAATAGTATTGATTATTTTGATATATTATTATTATAATTATTATTTTATTTGCAAATAATCAATGCTACAAAAATAAAAATACGACTATATCTATACATTATAAAATTATATATGATTATATATATATACATAATATAATAATATCTTAAGAAAATCTCTTCAATTTATTTGATATAATATATATTATAGTGCCGTATTAGATCAAAATCATATCAAATCTATTTAAATATAATATACCCATAAAGATAAACATTTAGTTTAAATACCAAATATTATATCTACCCATTCAACTAAAATCATATATAATCTTTTTAATATATTATACATAAATATATGAGAAATAACTTAAAAATTCAATCTTTTCTATTTATTTTAAAGATTATATTTGATTTCGATCACTTAATTGAAAGTATATATATAATTTGTTGATGTGAATAAACAACACCATTTTTTATTTCTAAATTAAAAAATTATGAAAAAAAGTAGAGGCTCATCATTTAATCAACATGAAGATGAATTGTTATGTCATGTGTATTTAGAAATATCACAAGATTCAATTGGTAGCAATAACCAATCTTTGGGAAGATTATAGGCAATATTTTGGTGAGCTTGGAGGTCCGGAATCAAATTTACCTAAATATTAGTATTATTACGGTGTTGGAATTTGTTTAGTGTTTTGTGTTTATATAACTTTTTTGTTGGATTTCATGATTCTTATGTATTGTTTCATTTATTATTAATTTGCTTAATAATTTTTTATTATTGAGNATTTATTATTAATTTGCTTAATAATTTTTTATTATTGAGTAATTTTTTTTAAATACTATAATTAAAAATATAAATATAATTTAAACATTCAATACAAAAACAAATAGACTAAAATGATAAAATAAAAAGATTAACAAAATTATTTATGATATACAAATTATAGGGGTTGAAATGCAATTAATAAAATTTTTAAGGTTTCAATAGTGAAACCTCAAATTTGAGGTTTCAATTTTTGAAACCTTAAAAATAAAGTTTTAAAGTTTGCATTGAAAACCAAAAACCTAAAAAAATGAAGTTTTAAGAGCATCAGCATGAGTTAGAGCATCTTCAATGGTTAAACACTATTGGAGAGTGCTTAAAATTTTTTTTTTTAATTTAATGGTTAAGAAACTTTTGGTTGGATTTGTTGATGCAGAAATCAAACAAACGGAAATCCGAAGTGGATTTCGTGTTTGCGGCGACTCGACTAACGTGAGGCGGACTGAATGCGCGTGACTTAGAGTTGATTTAGAATTGAGAGTTGAATAATTATAGACAGAAAAGACTTAGAGGCAAGAAAAATGCAGAAATATCTTTATTGATTCTTTTTCACAAGATGATTTGATACAAAAGATTTCAGATCCTTTTTTAGGGTTTTACATTGGTCTTTTATACTAAGTCATCAACCACTTTGCCTTACATTCGGGCGCTTCTTGAACTTGGTCTTCCGCTTTCGTCGTGGCGGACTGGGTGAGTGAAGACTGCGTTGCTTTGACCGTTGACTGCTTACTTCCTTGCTGGACCGGGCTTCTTGGATTATGGGCCTTACTCGTTTCTTGGATTGCTGGCCATTCTGGGATGAATCTGGTATCATCAGGATTGCGTGGCGAGGGATGGGATGAGGGACGACGAGAGTGGCGAGCGGAGTGTGAATACCGCCAGGCTGAGTGGGGATTGGTCTTCTTCGAAAAAGTGAAGGATGGGCAGCTCGGCCTCGAGGGCATGGTCGAGTTGGAGGGGGCTTCCCTCAGAAGGAGGATGGAGGATAGTGCGCAAAATCGGGTCGAGACCGAAGACTTGGTCTTGATTGACCTGAATTATCCTCTTTTGTCGGGTGCTCCTGCTGCGGGGGAGGCTCCGGTCTCCGGCGAAGCTCAGGTCAGGCCTCCATGCTCTCCGACCCCGGGTTTGATATTGAATTGACCAAGCTCCCTTCCTTGCCGCCCTAAAATTGATGTTGTTGTTGTTTTTATTTGAAGCCCCCTCGTTTGGGGTTACTTGTGTGAACTTGACCGCTCTTCCCCGTTTTTGGATTGTTTCTGTGAATTTTTGGCGGGGAGGTTTCTCCCTTTATTTATTGTTTCGGTTTACTCTCATTCGATTGTTTTCGAATAGATTCCAGACCGAGAAGGTTGGTTTGCCTTAGTGGAACCTTTCCTTCTCCGAGTTGAGTTCTTTTTCGTTGTTGGGCCCTTGTCGTAAGGGCCGATGGTATTGGACCTGTGAGCTTGCTTGATCTCGTGATTGTGCGAAGTTGTGCGCTGATAATTATTTTACCTTCTTTTTATTCGTTTTACTTGTTCTTTGAGTTTTGTTTTTTTTACTATCTCGTATGGGCTCGTCATGTTCATGTTGGGCCCGTGGGTGGGCCCCCCACTTCCAAGCGGTAAGTGGTTACCGAGGTGTCGCCCCGATGTTTAAGGTCTTATCACAATAATTAGCCTTGATATTCAGGTCGACGTACGCTGCCACGTGTCAGATTCGCATATCGCGTCCCTTCCTTTTCGCTTGGAAGTTGTGCGGGACTTGATAGAAGCCGTCGTTCCGGTGCTATATATAAGTTCTTACATCGTTCTTTGTTTACATAATCCTTTCTCCCCTTTTTTTTATTTCTCTGTACTACAGACTTGTGATCTCGTATGCATTATATTCAATAGAAACGTTCGAGTGCTAGTGCAGGAGTCGCGTTCCTTTTCCAATTTTTGATCGTGTATTTTATCACGCTACGGTTTGTGTTCATATTTCCGTCTTCCATCACACGTGCACTTGCTTCTCAGGCAATGCGCGTGTGATGGGGGCGGGAATATGGACGCGTAATCGTAATCGTCCTCACGTATGATGGAAAACGGAAATTACCTTCCGGTGATTGGAGTTTGATGGCCGCCTTATGAGTAGTTGTCGGCATAACGCACTCTAATCACCGTGGGCATGGTTTGTCAGGCAGTTCGGCTTCGGCAAGTGCCCTGGGGTGGTCAGAGACGCATTTTTTTGACACCCCGTCGTTGCAGGTTGGGAGGCGGTGTGTCGCGAAGGCAGACGTATGCCTCCCTAACCCCTTTCTTTTTATCGATAGAGAGTGGTGGCTTCATCGGGCGTCGCGTGCTGGCGGAACACCGAAGGACTTATTTTTTGCTCTTCCTTATTGTAATAATTTTCTGTACATTCTTATGTAACACCTTCAAATATCAATAATACCTTGGATGGCGTTTTGTGCCTCCTTTTGCGCTTTGTATCTATCGCGTATGGTTTTTTTTTGTCTTGGCTGCGTTCCGACGGGGTCGGACTGCCTACGTACCTTTTGCAACGATCAAGCCTATCATAGTTCGATAGTATTTTCTCGGGTTTTCTAGGCGTAGAACTTTTTGAGATTCATTATGTTCGATGGCCTAAGTTCTTGTCGTCCGGTTTCGACGTTTGTAATTTGTGGGCTCCACCTGACGCCGTTCTGGGTATCAGGTAGGTCCTCCCCGGCTTGTTTTTGTTTTCCGGAGTTGTAGGGCTTAGCGGTGGCGCGCTGATAGTTTTGTAGGGCTTAGCGGTGGCGTGCTTAACACAGTGTTTTGGGGTAAGTGCCCTTCGGAGGCTTGGCACCACTACTTCGTCTGGTACCATAGCCTCAACGCCATAGGCGAGTGAGAATGGGGTCTCGTTTGTCGCCAACTTCTTTTTGAGATGTACAATATTGTTTTGTTGGTTGATTCGGCTTGGCCGTTGTCTTGCGGATGACGTGGGGTCTACGTAGTTAGTCGTATTTCCCACTCTTCGCAGAGGTTTAGAACGGGTCGGGCGATTAGGTTTGTCCCATTGTCCGTCATGATTTTGGCTGGTATGCCGTAACAACATATTACGTTTTTCCACAGGAATTCTTTTATGTTGTGCCCTTTTATTTTCCCGTAGGATTTCGCTTCGACCCATTTGGTGAAGTAGTGAGTTACTACTGAAGGAATCAGTGCCTTCTAGTGGTGGAGGGCTCGAATCGCCCGATGAAATCCATAGCCCATCTCATTAATGGATACGGTATTAGCATCGTCCCGAGCTGCTCGCTCGGTAGGTGAATGGAGGGAGCGTGTCTTTAATACTTTCGATATTTTTGAGTGCAGGTTGTGCTGTCTTGTAAGGGGGTTGCCAGTAGTAGCCTTGGCGTTTATTCTCAGGGCCAGTCCGCGACCTCCTTGATGGCTACCGTAGGTCCCTTCGTGTACCTCAGTAAGGATCAAGTCCTTTTCCGCGGTGGAGACACATTTCGGGTTCGGCCCGGCGGGACTCCGCTTATAAAGTTGATCATTTATGAGGCAAAATCGCTCACTGTGAATTTTTAGTTTTCGGGCTCGCTACGTGCTCGTTGACGTTTCCCCATGGTGGGAGATCGACTGAACGTCTGCGTGTTATCTTGGAAAGAGGCGACGAGTTCAGACTGTGCTGAATCTTGGGGTTTAACTCCGAGGTTTGCCGCCCGACCTGAGCGCTCGCATCCTGCGTTTATTTGCATCGCCTAAGGAGAGTCCGGATTCCGTCGGGAGTGTGCCCTTGCTGTGCTTGGCATCTTTTGGCCAAGTGCGGCGGTCATCTCTTATTGTTATAAGTTATGCTTTTGGGTTGCCGAGTGGCTTTCCACGTAGCATTGTCTTGCGGTTTTTTGATTACCACGGACTACCCCTTCCCCACTTCCTTTCGCGAATTTGAGGCATTGGTGGTACTTCAAGGGTATTGCTTTCATCGTGTATAGCCACGGGCGGCCTAATATCGTGATGAACGGGGCCGACTTATCCACGACTACAAAATTTTCAATTTTGCATACAACATCCACGATTACCGGTAGTTGTACGGTTCCGAGGGACTCGGTAGTGTCTCCGACGAAACCGGTCAGGATCTTTTTCTTGCTTGCTAATTCGCTGGTCGAATGCCCCATTCGGGGGAAGGCGTCGTAGAAAAATAGGTCGACGGAGCTCCCGGTATCGATCATGATTCGGGCGAGGTCGAAACCACCCACATTCACATTCACCACGAAGGTGTCGTCGTGTGGTTCATTTAGTGTATGGGTATCGTTTTCCCAAAAAGTCAGCTTGGGACCGCTGTCGTTTTCTTTTTTCTTGGTAGGGACGTAATTTTTTCTGTTGGTTTCTTCTTTACGCTCGCGAGCTTTGATAGCGTTCACGGTGTTGTCAAACATTGATGAGCCACCGTAGATGTAGTCGATTCGTACCCTTTGGCCTGGGGGCTTTGGGGAGCTCGATTCTTCGCTATGGTTGCCCTCATTTCTCTCGGGCCTTCGCCCTCTTTTTGTCCTATCGCCGCCATCCTTTTTGGGATTTTTCATTCCTTCTTTCCACTTATTATTCGCTTTGAGCCAGTTAACTACTCGGGACTCCTCCAGTGAATGAGAGTTGGCATCGTGGTAACTGGAATGTTTCTCGGTGTTCCCGGTGCCCTTTCCGGTTTTGTGATTGTATGCCGTGTCTGCCACAACGTATGAATGTTTTCCTTGTCCGGCCTCTGGGGGCTTTTTGGAACTCGGAGGGCCGGGTGGCCTTATTTCCTTTGTGTCTTCCCTTTGGGAGTCATTTTGGTCGTCCAACAGTTGTTTCTTATCCTCCCAGTTGGCAAAATTTGAGGCCTAATGGAGTGCGTCCCCGAGCGTACTGGGTGGATGCACCGTTAGATCGTGAATTGACTTGTCTGCCAAATGCCACACTGGAATGCAACAAGGGCCATGTCGTTGGACAAGTTGGCGCATCTGGCCTTCATGTCCTTAAACTTCGCTACATACTCTCATAAGAGCTCCTTTCTTTGCTGAGTTAGGCTCAGCAGGCTGTTGATGTTGCACTTGCTCTCCATGAAGATGGAGTAGTGCTTGAGGAATACCTCGGCCAGAGATTCGAAACCATCGATCGAATTCTCTGGTAGGCTGGAGAACCATTCCAAGGCTGGCCCGATCAGGTTCTTCGAGAAGAAGCGTAGGGCGAACGGTTCCCCAGGTAATGTGCATTAGCTGCTGGATTTCTACCTCGTGCTCGAGGTCGATGTACGCTCTCTGCTGGGAAAACGTAGGGCGCACGGTTTGTGTTTGATCCGGGTTCTCGGGCTCGAGCTGATTGTCCGAGGTAGTAGTTTCCCTGAGTAGGATCTGCTTCTGATGAGCATCTCCTGGGTCGCGATGGATAGATAGGTTCTCATCGCTTCGCCCTGCAATCGAGGTGGTCCATCTCAAAGGGTTTCGGGTCGGCAGGACACCGGGAGGCGTTTCACTCCGCATTCTCCTTTTGCAGTGTTTCGATTTCATTTTGGAGATTTACGCTCCTTTGCTCATATTGGGTCATGGCGGCCATGGTCACGTCAAGGCATGCCGCCATTTCGTAATTTTGGTCGGTAAGGCTCTGGATTGTTACCTGCTTTTCAGTAGCCTTTCAGGTCTGGCGCTGCGATCGGGTCATTATTCTCGTGTCGACTGGAGCACCTGTGTCAACGCCTAGAGCAGCGGTTTCGGTTTGCTGCTGGCCTGCAGGGGCATGCAGCGGATTCAAAGATGTGCCGAGATTGTCAGTGCGTGGTGGAATGGGTTGATGATCTCCTCCCATCGGTCTAGTCGTCAGTTGAAGGCGTGGATCTAGCTCCCTTGCTGGATTTAGCCCCACGGTGGACGCCAAATTTTTGATGCAAAAATCAAACAACCGAAAATCCGAAGTAGATTTTGTGTATGCGACGACTCGTCTAACGAGAGGCGGACTGAATGCGCGTGACTTAGAGTTGATTTAGAACTGAGAGTTGAATAATTTTAGACAGAAAAGACTTAGAGGCAAGAAAAATGCAGAAATATCTTTATTGATTCTTTTTCACAAGATGATTTCATACAAAAGATTTTGGATCCCCTTTTTAGGGTTTTACATTGGTTTTTTATACTAAGTCAATCAACCACTTCGCCCTACATTCGCGTGCTTCTTGGACTTGGTCTTCCGCTTTCGTCGTGGCGGACTGAGTGAGTGGAGACTACGCTGCTTTGACCGTTGACTGCTTACTTCCTTGCTGGGTCGGACTTCTTGGATTATGGGCCTTACTCGTTTCTTGGATTGCGGGCCATTCTGGGATGGATCCGGTATCATCAGGATTAATAATTTTGTTGCTTCCAATGGTTAAGATACTTGGGATGCTAAAAAAAATTTATATTTCAATTCATTTTCCATTTTAAATTTTAGATTCTTAAATTTTTAAATTTTATTAAACATTATATTTTACATATCACAAATAATAATTAAAGATGATACTTACATGAAATGCATTTCATACAAGAAAATATAAAATTTTGAACGATAACAAACGAAGTATGTAATCTTAATTTGATCCGAGTTTTTGCCATATATATTCCACCAAATCTGCTTTTAGTTGGTCATGTTTTAATCTATCTCGAATTTGGTTTCGATTTGCCATCACATTGGCGAGATTTGTAGGCATATCCGTTGAATACATATAATCGACTTGTGCATTCATGTTTCCTTCTTGTTGATCAAATTTTGATACATTGAAATGAGTGTACCCATCTCGTTCGTTTTTTACTATCATATTGTGTAGTATATTACATGCTCTCATTATGATCCCAATTTTGACCTTGACCCAAAAAAGAGCCGGATTTTTTACGATGGCAAATCGAGCTTGCATAACTCCAAAAGCACGTTCAACATCTTTCCTAACAGATTCTTGAGATGTAGTAAATAATGATGCTTTTGGATCTTGAGGAAGTGTAATTGACTCGATAAATGTTGTCCATTTCGGATAAATAACATTAGTTAGATAGTAAGCCAATCGATACTCGTGTCCATTTACAATGTAACTAACTTTTGTGGCTCGACCATTTAAAATATCATCAAATATCGGTGAGCGATCAAGAACGTTGATATCATTTAAAGTACCTTGTGGACCAAAAAAGGTGTGCCAAATCCAGAGGTCATGTGAAGCAACAACTCTAGGATAATAGTTGGTTTTCCGGAACCATGAGAATATTGTCCCTTCCACTCCCAATGCATACAATCAATGCTCCATATCATCCCGGGAAATCTAGCAATGTCGAAGAGTGAACTTGACCTTATGATCATAGAAGTATAGATCATAGGCCATCCTCATGACATCATCATCATTCTGGCAACTGCTTTGTTATTTTGAAGCAGTGGCATGGTAGCCAACAAACTTTGACACACTGTCATTGATCATCTGCCATCTCTGCTTGCAGTGTATGGTTTCTCTATCCTGAAAGCCAACTACCTTGGTGGAAGCATTGAAGAAAGCAGCAACCCTTTTCCAGAAGGCATCATGCTTTTGCTCATTGGAAACCACAACATCTTTGCTTGTATTTAGCCAAGAACTACAAAGCACAATGTCTTCAGCCGGAGACCATTTCCTTNTCATGCTTTTGCTCATTGGAAACCACAACATCTTTGCTTGTGTTTAGCCAAGAGCTACAAAGCACAATGTCTTCAGCCGGAGACCATTTCCTTCTCTCTTTATAGGTCTCAACAACTTGAGGAGCATCAAGGATTTGGCTAGCAAAGGATGTGGTATTAGGGAGTTGGCTATTAAGGAGATCTGTGAAGTTTCCAGCTTTAGAAGATGGAACCATATCTTCAAGAACATACGGATCCATGATGTTTTGAGAAGTTTTTATTTTTACTTTGTTTTTATCTAAGTTTTACTTTGTGTTTTGCATAAGTTTAAGATTATAGATTATATAGGAAGATGTATTTAGTGTTTCGGATACACTTCCAATCAAGCATTCATCACAATAGTATTTCAACTACAACTAACAAGCATTGATTAGCTACTAGCCTAAACTAATCTACTCAAATGCATTTATAACTTATTTGTTCTTTGATGAGGCAGAGAATAACAACTAAACAAGCATTGGTTACCTACTTCCTAATCAATTTAAAACACAAAAAGGTATTGACTCCATAGATACACAAAGTGAAGTTATTGTGGAAATGAAACTGACCATAAATGAGCTAACAAAAACAAAGAACTCAGATGAAGACATGTCTTGTTGCATCAAATCATTCAAATAGTTCTTGAATGATTTCATGCCTTCAAAAAAACGAAAACCAAAACCATCAAAGTAAGCTCCCTTTCTGTTTCAATTTTCAAATCCAAAACACAGATCCAAGATCAATTCTAACACAACATAGAACCCTAAATTATATATAAACAACGAGAAGAGTGATGAATTTCACCTGAGTCTTCTCCTTTGAAACACTGTTGGGAGCAATTAATGTTAGACTCACATTAGGTGCTTTATAACATTATATCGGTTTAGGTTAATAACCGTATCGGTTTAGTAATTAAGGTAAAATTACGAGAATACCCTGATGGTGGGTATAAAAGCTTAAACATAATTAGTGGGTCCTCTCTCTACCAACTCATAGCCTCCACACACCATCTTTGGAGACAATCAAGGTCTAAGGTTAGGGGAGAGAAACCCACTACCAATCCTTCTTCTTCCAATGGATCAAGGTAAGTTACTTGATCTCTTATGTATGTGATAATCACATGTTCTAAGATCGTTAGGCACTCATGTTTATGTGTTGATCATTAGGTTAGATCATATTATGTCATATAAGATTTAAATCTATCTTACATGTGGTATCAGAGACTAGGTTGTTGAGCATGTGATTTTCCATTGAAGTTTTGATTTCGTTTTGAGTTTAGAAATCATAAAAAATTCATGTTTGTTAATCGCTCAAATTATCATCACGTTAAGGAAGAAAAAAAATCTAGATATGATTTTGCTAATCGCTGATTTTAATCACGTTTAAGAAGAAAAAAAAATCTAGATATTTTTGTTAATCGGTAATATTCATCACGTTTAACAAAAAACAAATTTAGATATTTTTTTTAATCGTATAACGTTTATATTAAAAAAGAGGATAATTAATTAATGGGAGATTTGCAAAAATAGCACTTTAATGAGTTTTTTAGCAAAAATGGCACTGAAATGATATTTCTTACAAAAATGGCATTTTTTTCCCCATTACAAAAATGGCATTTTAGATTCCTAGATGGACAACAATACCCTTTTATGTCATTTAATTATTAAAATTATTAACCGTATGTAAACTGTATGTAAACCGTATGTAAACTGTATGTAACCGTATGTAAACTGTATGTAAACCGTATGTAAACCGTATGTAAACCGTATGTAAACTGTATGTAAACCGTATGTAAACTGTATGTAAACCGTATGTCAACCGTATGTAAA